>JAULBS010033661.1:0-10210 GCA_032355785.1 Symmetromphalus regularis
ATTGACGTCCAATAGCCGCTGATAAGATAAAAATCAATGTGCTCTAGAGGCATCGTTAAATAAAACAAACTTTACTTCTTTTTTTTCATTATAGATGGCATTTTAAATTTGAGTATAGTCATAAGCTATTATAAAATTAATGTATCTAATAATTTTCAAAATTAAGGACGTGACGTTTTAGTTCTGTAGATATTAACATAGGGCTATAATTCACTTTACGAGATTAATCCAATTTACTCAATACAGGACATTTTAAATTTAATTGAGTATAAGCACAAGCATAAGCTATTTTAAGACTATGATCATATTGTATTTAATAATTTTAATAACCTAAGGAAACTGTACGTGGCTGTTCTAATATTAGTGGATGTGAGTATAAGACTATGATCGGTTAAGTCACGAGGTTAATCAATTTTACTTACTACAGGCCGCAGCCGAAAGGTTAAAGTGAATTTTGATCCCTGCTTCGACAAAATAAGGAACGATATCTGTTACATATTCGTGCTGCGTATGGAATATAGTTTCAGATATTGTAAAACTTCTGATACGGTTAATCTGATTGGATGAGAACACATCAGGAAATGGCAGACATTCTTAGTTTTGCTTACCAGTAATTCCCAACTGTGTATTTACGTGTACTAGTTCCCAGACATCTAATTACATTTAATGCAAACGGCGTCTTTTGGTTACGTGCAGGTTGAGTCTAGGATTGGCTAAAAATAAATACGATTTGAAGGAATCCCCACACAGTAATACCGAAAAAAAAAAGTTTCATAAATCGACTGGAATTTGAAGTAAATATCTGTGAGCTTAAGTAACATGTTCTAGAACACGCACGCACGCACGCACGCACGCACGCACGCACGCACGCACGCACGCACGCACGCACGCACGCACGCACGCACACACATACACACACACACAAACGCACGCGCGCACGCACACACACACAAACAACAAACACACACACACGCACTTAAAAAAAGAAAAAAAAAGAATATATTAATCATTTTTCTATTATACTCAACGAAAAAAGAAAGTATGCATGTAATCAATAGTTATTTATTTCATAAACCAGACGACATTCAATGCAGACATTCTGGAATTAGATAACCATATAATTTAGGAGGAGACGTGTCTGTGCAGTAATATCACAAGTTGCACACATGTTTGGACCATTACTGTGACCACCCCATGAAACAAAAAAATATTTAAACATGCATACTTTCTTTTTTGGTTAAGTATATATTCGTGGGTAAGAAAACCGCTGAATGGCACACTGACTGTGTATCCTTTGTTACAGTTTCCATTGACAGAAAGCCTGGGTTGACCATATTTAAGGCTTATGCATCACTCGTAAGTATAGAAAATCTTCAAATTTGTTAGAAGGTGAAGGCGGAGGATCAGGATATGCTTTGTCTATGCGAAAACTTGGTATCATCACTATTTTCACATTGATACATAAATCCTGACTCTCACGATTGTTCCAAGACATCCCTTGGACTTTGTTTTGTGCAGATATATCGTTTAGAACAAGATATCACTTTTGTTATTTCAATCTGTTAATTGCCATAATTTATGTTAATAATAAAAAAATAAGTTAAGACTATCTTAACACAAACTTTAGTTACAGCAGTCAACCTCACTAGATATGCCCGATTCTCTATCCTTCTTGTTTCTCTAACACTATTTGCAAATTCAATGGAAATGAATATTCTTTTAAAACACAACAATATTATTAGTATACAGAGTTATATGACAATATAACAGTTAAGGCACCTTCTCAGTAGACCTATTAGCAGTTTAGGCTATTCTCCGTTCCAAACAGTGGTTCACAACTGGTTCCTCTAATATCGTGGTATGTGCTGTCCTGTCTGTTGGAAAGTGAATATAAAAGACCACTTTCTGCTTTTCGTAAAGAGTAGTCTGTTGCGGCAGCGGGTTTCCTCTAAAGAAATATGTCAGAATGATCATATATATCCAATAGCCGATGATACGATAAAAATCAATGCGCTCTAGAGGTGTCGTTAAATAAAACAAACTGAGTTGATGACACGAATTTCCTATTAAAACACAACCGTGTTATTGGTATACAGTTTCACGAAAATACAACAGAATGCTGAATGAGTTAATAGCCCGAATTTGCCATTAACTCAAACCTGTGCTGTTGTTATACATGTTTTTATGACAAAACAACAGATAACCCTGAATGAGCCGATAGCCCGAATTTGCCTTTAACTCAAACATGTGCTCTTGTTATACCTAGTTTTATAACAAAACTTCAGATAACGCTCATTGAGCTGATAGCCCGAATTTGCCATTAACTCAAACCTGTGCTCTTGTTATACATAGTTTTATAACACAAATTCAGATAACGCTCAATGAGCTGATAGCCCGAATTTGCCATTAACTCAAACCTGTGCTATTGTTATACCTAGTTTTATAACAAAACTTCAGATAACGCTCATTGAGCTGATAGCCCGAATTTGGCTTTAACTTAAACCTGTGCTCTTGTTATACCTAGTTTTATAACAAAACTTCAGATAACGCTCAATTAGTTGATCACTCGTGGTTATAACGAAGAGCAGGAGATACTGACCTCGATGCATCTACTTCTGGTGCTGCTGCTGGCGACGTTGATGAAGATGTTGACCTCGATGCATCACCTTCTACTGTTGCTGCTGGTAACGATGATGCTTATTAGGAGGAAGATACTACTGCTGCAGCTAATAATTATTGTGGTGGTAATACTGCTTTTGCCACTGCTACTGCAGATGATGATGATGATGATATGATATTGCTTCTTTTAATTATGATGTAGGATAAATCGGTATGAAAAATTAATTTAAGAATATTTTTCACTGTATCAGTACTACATTGCCACTTTAAAACAACAAAAGACGAAAATAATACAACAGATGAATCGTGACGTAATTATGCTAAAATTGAGAGCGTCTCACTTCGTGTTGAAATCTTACTGGCTGTATCGCGTTTCTTTCCTGTAACTCTACCCAACATAAATAAACAAGTTAATGAGAAAGCCGGTCACTCGGTGCAGTCGGCTAGTCCCGGCTCTTATCGGCTTATCCCGGCTCCTGTCGTCGTGTGCATCTTGGTAGTTGTTTGCATTGTACGAAACGATAACACGGACATATCCGAAAATCTCACTGATCGCTTATATCAGAAATGCACACACATTGCATCAGTCCAGGCATGTGATTTTTAATCTCAATACAGGCTCCAATCCAGAATGAATGCTCCGCAAGGTACATACCGCTTACATCTGCCAGTGGTCCACAACTGGTTTATCAAAGGCCGTGGTAAGTGCTATCCCGTCTGTGGGATAGTGCATATAAAAGATCCCTAGCTGTTTATCGATAAGAAAGCTGTATTAGTGTGGCTGCAGCGGGTTGCTTGTCTCCTACTAACACTAACCCTTGCCCTGGACAGACAGCACATGACGTCTCCTACTCACACTAACCTTTGTCCTAGGCAGACAGCACATGACGTCTCCTACTCACACTAACCTTTGTCCTGGACAGACAGCACAGGAAGTCTCCTACTCACACTAACCTTTGTCCTGGACAGACAGCACAGAAAGTCTCCTACTCACACTAACATTTGTCCTGGACAGACAGCACAGGAAGTCTCCTACTCACACTAACCTTTGGATTGGACAAACAGCACAGGAAGTCTCCTACTCACACTAACCTTTGGATTGGACAAACAGCACAGGAAGCCCAGCTGTGTGACCAGGACTGCGTGCTTGAACCTTAATTGGATTATAAGCACGAAAATAAATACAACCAACCAACCACATATTGCGCTTCGAAGATCGTCTTTTTTAAGCAGGTAGACGAATGCAAATCGTTGGATTTGGAGGCAGTATTATACAATTCAGTATTACATAATATAAAATGGTAAAGGTAAATAAATAAAAAGATTATTAAAAATGTTTTTGTTTAAATACATCCTATGACATTGTTTATTCAGTGGTGTCAAACGTACGATATTAGCGACTCATGGTCTTCAGAAGAAACCTGCTATCTCCATATTGGCTACTCTTGCTGAATAACAACAAGAACTCTTTTATATGCGCTGTCCCACAGACAGGACAGCACCAGATATATATTTCTCACAAACTGATAAGGAATATCCAGAACATTTCTTAATTTTAGTAATGAAAAAACCGTGATAGTGGTGTTATGCAAATACTGTTATCTTATTCTAATAAATGTATATAAATGCACTGTTATTTAATCAAATGTTTGTTTAATGTACGATGTAGATTTTGAATGGTGACCTATATGAGTACTACTACAATAAAAACAAAAATAATAACAATTAAAATAATAATAACAACAACAACAATAACAAGACAAAAACTAAAATCAAACTGAGGTGGGTTTTTTTAAAAAGAGAAATTGATTAAAGTCCTTTTAAGTTTATTTTATGCCATATAATACCTCATTATATTCTATATAAAATGTCTTGGTTTTGCAGGATAGAAAGCTAAATATACGAGATTTATTTAAAATTGTCATCATTGGATTTGGCGTTGTTTGTAACTAGCAGTTGATACAAGAAAACCGGAAGACAGACAAACCGGAAGCGAGAGATGTAAATAAACGAAAGAAAAACTAGGTCACAACTACCAGGACGAGACATCGCTAACATCCGCACTGACCACGGTTCAAAGTCTAACCTTTGACCCTAACCTTCATATAGCTGTATTCAATTTAATCTCTTAAAGGTTCTGAACCGTGTTTTGAAGTATGCATCTAATTCTTCCCCGATTCGAGTAAGATATTTTGTTAAGATGTTACACAGTCAAGTAATTAAGACATGAGTTTTAATACTCTGTATTCTTACTATTGCAAAGCATTTAATCACACGAAAAGAGAACATAAAAATTTAGTGTGATCCATTGAATAAAGTGTCAAAAGCATAAAAGTGTCTTTTAAACATTATCTGTATGACCAGGCACTTTCAAAACAAATAGTTTAAAAATCAAGGCCGTTTCAAAAGCGTATGCAATAATAAGATGTATTAGGCCTGTAGAAACGACTTTGGGAGTAAAGGGGAACGGGGGGCACTGACGGATCTGGCACAAAATATATATATATCAGGTTTTTTTAAAGGCTCTCAAGTGGTGGTGGTGGTGGGGGAGGGGGGGGGTGTACGTGCTTTCCTGGACCACCGGTTCCTACCGGCCTGGTATTAAAAATATTGCATATGAAAGAAACATAAATTCACGCTTAAACAGTTTTGTAGTCTCAATATCAACAATATTTTCTTCAAATTGTATTAAAAATTGATCATTTTACTTTTTGTCCCATCCCCTAAAGACGTTTTATTGTTAAAAACGACCGTTTCGTCTGGTCTATCTCCCTGGACGACATTAGAGATTAGTTGCAACAGAGTTATGTCCCGCTACGTCTCTGATACAGTGGAACTTATGTGAAAACTCTTCAACTCTAGAAAACCACGAATCAATCACAATTTTTATACACATTCCTCGATTTGTACAAATTGCAGATTGCGGCACCGGGTCAAACGAAAGGTAAACTGTTTTTGTGCGAGCAGACGAAATGGCGGTTGAGAAGATTGGAGTTTGTGAGAGGCGAGACGTTTTTCCTGCAGCTATCTGTCTAGCGAGTCTGTTTTATTTTATTCAGTCTGTGTTGCAGTTACAGTTTCTGGCAATCATCACTGTAACAAACTACCACCGGCTCGACAGCCGCACACCTTCTTGTCATTCCCTTCTTTTGTCTGTATGGCCACGCAATATAATGCCAGAGTTCTGTTTTATTAAAAAAACAAAACACGGTTAGCGTTGTCACTAGACGCACGTGCATTCCCTGATTTCCTTCGTCAATGTCTTGATTTTAAAAATAAGAAGTTAAAATTAAAGTTTGTTTAATTTAATGACGCGTCTAGAGCACATTGATTTTCATCTTATCATCGGCTATTGGACGTTAATCATATTGCTACATGTGCTACTCTTTCCAATAAGCAGCAAGGGGTCTTTTATATGCACCGTTCCGCAGACAGGACAGCACATACCACGGCCTCTGATGAAACAGTTGTGGACCACTGGTTGTAACAGAAAATAGCCCAACTTGCCAATGCGTCCACTGAGAAGGATTGACCCGACAATCGACAGCTTCACAGGCGGACACTACCATTAGAGTTAAGTGCCCCCTAGGCTATATCTATTTCAGCCAACTTTCCAGAACTTGTATACCATAGCATCTAGCATAGCTTCCTCCCTAAAAAATAATAACATACAGCTTAAATATAATCAAATAGATTCTGCTGTTTCGTAGCTGTTTGGTACACATATATATGTTAGAAAAGATATATGAGCATCATTACAGGCGCGAATACAGTCTTTTTGAAAGGGGGTCCAAATGAGATGGGTAATGTTTAATTTTCACGTCCTTCCACTCATAAAATAAATGTAAAAAAAAAAAAAAAAAAAAAGTGGGGGTTCGGACACCTGAACCCCATGGATCCGCTACTGCATTACATTGCTCTCTTAGCAGTGGCGTAGGAAGGTGCCGAAAAGTGGGGGGAGGGGGGTGGGACACACAGACACATACATATATTTACGGTGGAAAATGAATAAATATATCTGAAATATCTAAAAAGAGGGGGGGCACATGCCCCCTTGCCACCACCCTTCGCTTCCTACGCCAGTGCTTATCATAATGTGTGTACATGTCTATGTCTATGTGCGTGCGGTTCTTTTCACAGCTACTGCACAGACAGACGTATGCTAATTAGTTACCGGAACTTGGTCTGGCTACCGGAAAGCGTATTAACTGCGGGCCGAACTTGCAGCAGTAGGAGTCTGACCGTTACGTGACGTTCTACGTTACTCACGTGTCGCAAGATGGCAAACACAATCAGATATGAGCCGTTACATGACGTCGCAACAATGCGTACGTGCCGAGTGTGGACAAAGCCATGGCCGTGCGTTTGACAGCGTGTATATGTATAGTTTACTTGACACCGCGCAAACCGTTTATCAAGTTCTCAAGTCGCTAAGTACGAAACACTTAAGTTTAATAAAGTGCTGAGTTGTTAGTTGTTGTAACAATTTGCGACAGTCATGAAATTGTCTTTATTTCTATAACAGTTTGCATATAAATATGAAACAGGCGTTATTAATTTTTATGTTAGTGCAATCGTGAAACTTTTTATATTTGTATAACTGTTTGCACAAACATGAAACTGTCCTTACTGTTATATTAGTCCCATAATGTTGCAATTTTTATTTGTATAATTGTTTATACGCAGTCAGATTACAGATAATTATATTATAATTATTGTTTGATTTTCATGACAGAAATGCTAATAATACTGAAGTTATTTTGCTTGCCTCACTTCAGTATGTTTTATCTTCCCACTGTCTTTCTCTTCCTCTCTCTAAAATAGTCTATATATCTGTCTTTCTCTATTTAATTATTTTCTTGCCTGAATGCTCAAATCTACAATTAGCTCATGCAAACACTGGAATGCTCAAATCTACAATTAGCTCATGCAAACACTGGAAATTTAAAAAGATTTTTTTAAGGAAAGCAATAAAATATATATATATAATTTAAAAAAATTAAAGTCAAACATTTACCAATGTCTTTACAATGTATTCATCAATATAAAAAATACAGGCCGGATATTGGTGAGAAATTTAATTATTTAAACATAACTTTTAATAACCCCGATAGCAACACAATTCTAATGGTTATTAAGCGTAAGCTATCAAGTCATTACCTATACTCCCTTGGACTCTGTTTTGAAAAGGGATACGGTTTTAAAAAGGATACCAGTTTTGTCGTTCAGATTCTACTAGTTAAATTGGTATATTAACATGGATATCGAATAATGCACTGGATACTCCATGTTAAACATCGCTTCATTTGATTATAGATATATATTCTCAAACTGTAATGCTTTTTTAACTGTTTTGTTTTACGGATGAATATATCTATGACGGGTAATTTATACGAATACATCTACATTGCCTAGGCACTTGAATGCGATATTTCCCACGCCGTGGTCCATAAATGTTGAAACCATCTTTGATTTTGATACCGCTATCCTCTAATAGTGATCCTATCGGAACTAGGTAAGTATGGAGCAATTAAAGCGTGTTATGAGCACCTATCTGCGTGTTAGCATGATGTAATTAAAAAGTTAGCAAATCTTACGAACGATCTGCTACAAGTGTACAAAGAGGTAGAAAAACAGTTCACTGCAATGGTATTCCCACGCCATTCCAATCAATAGTCAAGAGACCAGATATTTTCAAAGTCGTCTGCCGCACAACCAAACGTGCCCAATCACGTCGATTCTTTTAATTTCAATCCGCGGGTAAATAGTTCTTGCTGATTACGCGTGTATTGCTACATACACATTAATGTTGATCGTTTTAGTGATAGTAGTCTTCATAAGGTTGTTATTTTCGTCTATAGTTGTTAACATGTTCTCAAGTGATGCGAGTAGTCAAGTGGTTTATCCGTTAACATGCATGGAGAGAGTGGGTGAGGTGAGACACAGGTGCAAACACGTAGACAATTTGGATGCTGTCAGCCTAGGTTCAGTTTAGTCAAAGTTTAAACGCCGTTCTTAAAAAACTGCGACCAAATCACAACGATGGGAAGTCTATACCAACTGAGCTATATTCTACCCCGGATTTAACGTTTTAATCTGAGAAAGTTGCTGCGAAGAACGCCTCCAGTAAAGAAAAGTAAAGTTTCTTTTATTTAACGACGCCTCTAGAGCACATTGATTTTATCTTATCATCGGCTATTGGACGTCAAATTCTGAAACCCGCTGCTGCCACATAGGCTACTCTTTCCGATAAGCAGCAAGGGGATTTTATATGCACCGTCCCACAGACAGGACAGCACTTACAACGACCTTTGATGAACCAGTTGTGAACCACTGGTTGGAACGGAAAATAGCCCAAACTGCCAAAGGGTCCACTGAGAAGGATCGATTCGACGACAGACCGGTTCACAGGATCTGAATGACTCTAGTGGACACCTGATATAAAGGAAAATAATTGGGATGAGAAAAACGTTGGTCCTACTGCAACAATTTTAAATAACAGTTTGAAAATTAGTTAACTATTGCATGGTTTTACTCCGTTCTGTGGGCAGACAAAAGAAACCGATAACAGACTTCTCGTTGTAGTCTCGTCGACTCTCGCCCACTGGCGTTAGTTCCTGATAAAAATGACACCATTACTATCTATAACGACTACTAGGCGTGTAAATTATATAAACAACGAGGCAAAACACGGAACAGGACACCCATTCTGATGCAGTTGTAAGCCATTTTAAGAAACACCACACATTTTACCAGTTCCCAGCGATGTGTGTGGTAGATTGGCAGTCACGTGGTGTAAATTCAGAACCAGTTATTGGTTAAAATGAAAAAAAAAAATTCTATGATTTCCTACTATTTCATCAAACAGAATATAGTCTTTTTTTTAACTTTTAGTTTTAAATTACATGCAATTCTAAATTTTTATATTATATATGTGGAGAATTTTATACCAAAATTCAGACTGAAGCTAATCACACAGCTACCGGTGTGCGGTTAAGACATGATGTAAGGTGAGGTGAAGTATTTTATACGGGTCCACATCCAAATTGTATCGGACCCGTCTCCCCCGGGACCAATGTCCTAAGACTAGGACACCGGGCCCGGGGCAGAAATAATACATGCGGTGTGCGGTGTTTTTAAAAATCGTTTTAATGCATTCACTAGAGGCGTCCACGTGTATCCGATTTGTGACGATACAAAATACATTATGAATTGGTCACAGCGGTATACACTGCCATATATGAAAGCAGTTTTAAAGAGCATGTGCGTGAGTATATTGGCTCTAGAACACACAGGAGAATCAAAGGCGTATACAAGGATAATTTTAGAAGGAGGTGCAACTAGAAAAAACCCACCAATAGAACAGTTTTAACAAGTTATTTTCCATGGTATATTTTACAGATATCACATTTAGGGCACCTGTGATTTTGAACACACCCATATCTCTCTTCTTTAACAGCCACTGGAGGTGAGGTGAGATGTAAAACTTGTGTAGCCAGGCTATACGCACGTTGGACGTAATTATACCGGATATTAGAAGTGCCTAATTCGTCGGTGCTCTGACGAAAGGGCGAATATGCAATTTTGCCAA
>JAULBS010033667.1:0-10210 GCA_032355785.1 Symmetromphalus regularis
GTACAGTTCATTAATAATATCGTCTTAGTACAGTTCGTTCATAATATCGTCTTAGTACAGTTCGTTCATAATATCGTCTTAGTACTATTCGTTCATAATATCGTTTTAGTACAGTTCGTTCATAATATTGTTCATAATATCGTCTTAGTACAGTTCATTAATAATATCGTCTTAGTACAGTTCATTAATAATATCGTCTTAGTACAGTTCGTTCATAATATCGTCTTAGTACAGTTCGTTCATAATATCGTACATGTGTCTGGATGTCAGGATTTAAATATAGTATTTGTTTAACAAATTGTATGGGTTTTCCGAAGCTGTTGCAATAAAGTTTGCCAACCATATCCCCTTACTATTAAAAAGTGTTTAAAGAGTCAGTGATGATGATGATGATGATGATGATTAGTCCTTTGCATGAAAATAAAACCACGATTATATTCAATCAATTTTATCTCTTTTTTTTTAAATAAAACATTGCATGTCTTCCTTTTAGAGTCCATTCACAATAACAATAAGTGTATTTTGTTCTATTTGTACAAAGAATACTATTTTTAATCTCACACAGTATACCGAAACTGTTTAGATTTTGGGTGGCGGGATGGGTGCATTTTAATGAATAATGTACGATGGTCTTCACCTACCCCCTCCTATCCCATCCTATTCCCTGTACACTCTCTGAATGAACATATATTCTCTGAATGAATGAAAAATAGTGTGAAATTCCTCTTACTGGATCTACAACTATCTTCTTAGTTTAAACTATATACACTTGTATCCTGAGAGGGTCGATCTTATTTATGAAGTAGTTAATTCCTGACAGCACAGGAAGTTGAGGTGTTGTCCAGGACATCGTGCTTGAACTTTAATTGGATGAAAGCACGACAACAAGTTTAACCAACGTCCTTTTTTAAAAAAGGTTCATAAAAGTTAATGTTATATAATAATCTCATTCGCAGCTTTAAAGTTATAATTTGTCTGTGTAATAACTACCTGTTCTGATTTAGTGTCGCCTACATGTCTATAAATACTGCATCTTAAATCTATTCTCAGGTAACACACTTCTGCTTGTTAAGGGCATATGGGCCTATTAAACCGTCATTCGTGGCGTAAATGATTGTTGTATTGCAAGTATGACACGGCAATAACTTGTGTTTTATTGTCTATAAAACACTATATGTTGCCTTTCAGAATGTTTTGAACAGGCGACCTAGCTCAAACATGACAGCAGAGGTTTTGTGACTAAGTGCAGAACAACTGTTTGTCTTGTGTAAAGAAACAGTTTTAATAATAAAATTTTATTGCTTAGATTCAAAGAATAGGCATAAAGGAATATTTTAATGCGATTTTATATACAACTGTTCATATATCACTGAATAAACGACCGAGATAAGAAAAAAATTAAATATAATAATAATAATAATTTATAAAATTAAAATTGAGTCGTGAACTGAATCGATCGCAGCTCTCACATGTCAAAAACAAACCCTACTCCACAAAGAAAAATGTATGCAAGCGGTATATTCAGAATTTGAACAGTTTGCAATGAGAGCTCCAGTGTGTTTGTGTTAAGAGGATACAAGACAATGCATTATTTTTAAACTCTTAAAGTTTCAGAATATATAAGCGCACTCATCCAGTCCCGGTGATATAGTAGGTATCTAAATTAAATCTCATTCAAGGCATGTGATATTTAATCTCAGTTATGGCTCCAACCCAGAGTGAATTCTCCGCAAGACTCAGTGTCACTCCTAACACTAATCTTTGTCCCCGGACAGACAGCACAGGAAGTTGAGGTGATGCCCAGGACAGCGTGCTGGAACTTTAACTAGATGAAAGTCTAACTAACTTCCTTTCTTTAAAATTTAATTAAAAAAACACATAACTATTAATGTTATATGATAATCTAACTCTTTCGTGGCTTTCTAGTTATATATTGTCTTTCGCCCTTTATTTTCACTTCATTCCTCTTGAGGCAGTCGTGGTTTCGTCCTATTTACGTACTTATTTTACTAAGTAAATGAATAAAATAGACTCTTTTCTAAATGAGAGGAAATACAGCTGCGTTGAGGTAACACTGGCAGGAAGTATTGGTTCCTTTGATAGCGGGCGAAGATGTTTGATGTCCTACTTCTCTTCCCAGTGTGTATTTAAAGCTGCAATATCGAAATTCGTCTTGTGTTGGTTGGATGGTTGTATTTATTTTTGTGCTTATATCCAATTAAGGTTCAAGCACATTGTCCTGGGCACACAGCTCAGCTTCCTGTGCTGTCTGTTCAGGATTGAGGTTAGTGTTAGTAGGAGACACATCCTCCAGGACTGTAGAACCCACCAGACTTCTGAAGGGGGGGGCCAAATGTGGATTTCTGAAAAGAGGGTGGTCCAAATGTGGTTTTCTGAAAAGAGGGTGGTCCAAAAGTAATGAGTGAATAGAAATAGGGAAAAAAGAGTTAATTTTCACGTCCTTCCACTCGGAAAAAAGTAATATAAAAAATCGTGAAAAGATGGTCATGAACCCTTGGACTCCCTTGGATTCACTACTGCTGAGGGAGGAGGTCTGATTGACGCCTGCCGCCATTCAAGACAAGCTGTACGGGCCTGTGGATGTGCTACAGAAGACCACAAGCTTCATCTCGAGCGCTGCTCTCCAAGTGCTGGACCATGGCGAACGAAAAGAAGAAGAAGACGATGGCGATAAAATTAATATATATATACATGTTGGCCACGGAAATGATTCTGTTGATCATAGAAACATTTCATTTTATGAAATGGCGTAGTTATATTTGTGTTTTGAATGTGTAAACTATAATACGATTATGGAATTGTAGATATATTTTCTTTACTGTTATATTTATTGTTTGTGTGGTGTAAGAAAATGCGCGATAACGTTCATCTTTGGTTACTGGAGGTGTATGTTTATATAATCGCCAGTTACGTCTTCGTTAAGTGTTTGTTTTAGATCGAGTTGAGAGATACCGTTTTTACTTTCTTTCCGGCTATAAACTTCATGCTATCTCCAAACCTGAATCGGTGCGAGTGTGTGGTTTTTAGTGGTTTTTGTTGTTGTTGTTTTTTGTGGGTTTTTTTTTGTTTGTTTTTTGTTTTATTGTTTTTTTTTAGTTATTGTTTTGTTGGTTTGTTTTGACAAAAAGTGAAGTGGCTATTTTAAATTGTTCACAAATTCATACGGTTTGCGGCGTACAGTATGCGGCAGTTGTGAATTTTTAATGTTATATTTTTTATTCAGCGGCTATTAGGTAGCAGATATAGAGATTTTGTTTTTTATTCTCACATATATACAAGTATTTAATGAGACGCATATACCGCCCAAATGATGGATGACTAGTCTATAGTTAGATATGTCATTCATTATATACACATTAACTACATTTACTTCACATAGCAAGTGTTTTACGTATCCTTATTAAAAGTTGTGAGGTACATAACGCATTTAAATATATCGTAAAATTGTGGCCAAAAAAGCTTGTCATATTTTTATTTTATTTATTTTTTATTTTATTTTTTTTAATTTTTACTATATTTTTTTTTATGGGGGGGGGGCGTAATTTAATACTAATAGTTAAATAAAATTATTGCAATGGCTGTATAATAATTTGTACTCATCTTCAGAATGTAATAAAAGAAAAGTTTAAAATCTATTTTATGTTCACAAATTGTTAATAGTGTGATATGTGCAGTTAAATATATTTGCTTCCCGTGGTATTATGCTAATTTGTAATCAAATGTAAAATATTGAGACCTCCCCAGTGATATATAACACTTAATATGTAGTATCTAGACAAAATATTGAGACAGGAAACCTACCGTATATCCCCACTAAACGAGAACACAAGAAACAAAGGAAAAAAGGAGAGAGAAGACGGACAGACAGAGAAAGAAGAAACAAAAAAGCGATACACAAGGGGGAAGAGCACGGCACTAGACAGACAGACAGACAGACAGACAGACAGACAGACAGACAGACAGTCGAAGAGATTGATAAATGCCAACAATGACTGAATACAGGGAATTTGTAACATTGCATTAATAACAGTGACATGTAAGTGTAGCTCCATGATAATGAATATGTAAACAGAGAGACTGAAGGCACTAAATATACATTTGTTTGTAGTTATAACGGGATGCCTGTCAAACATCTGTGAAGTGGCAACAGACTGGGACTAATTTCCTTCATGTTCTAGACTTACGAGCTTTCTTCAAACCTCGATCACATGCTCAACGCATACTAGATCGATAAAAGCTACGTGGAAGACACTGAATATGTTAGTATATCGAAACGATAGGCAGGTGTGAAGTTGAATAAAATATCCTTTCCTTTTCATGGTTATCTATTTTTAAAGTTATGTCATAATTTTGTGTGTGTCTAAACAGCATATTAATAGATTTTACGATGTGGTTAAGCATTTCAGAAAAACTGGAAGAGAAAAAATAATTATGCCTTCCTATATCTGTATTGTATCATACTAAGTAGCTAAGGCTAAAAAGTATTTTCTTGGTACCATGTGCAGAAATGTGGGCCATTCCTAATAATTTTATCCCATATTTGAAGATTTCTTTTCCAACATCTAATATTGGTAGACGACAAAAGTAAATGTCCTACAGACATTACATAATTGTTTGCATTATATTCTCAGAAATATATCTTTCTTAGGCAACTTTACATCAATTAAGAATGAAAGTGTTGTTTTGTTGTTTTGTTTTTGTTGTTGTTTTTATTCCTCGCTATAGCGTTTTTCTGCAACTATTCGTTATCTGCATCATCATCATTATCATCATCATCATCATCACTAGTATTATTATTATTATTATTATTATTATTATTACTACTACTACTACTACTACTACTACTACTACTACTACTACTACTACTATATTTATTTATTTATTTTTATTTTAAAAATTATTTTCTATTTATTAATATTTTTATTATTATTATTTTCGGGGTGTGTGGAATTGTTGAGAATAAATAGATGTACACGTAGTATGAATAATATGAAAACGTTAAAATTAAATTTTGTATAGTCCAGAGCAAATTTGAAACATACGTAAAACTGAAAATAAATGGTAGACCTATATTCCTAATATATATTATTTTATGACA
Organism: Symmetromphalus regularis; assembly: GCA_032355785.1. Taxonomy (NCBI): domain Eukaryota; kingdom Metazoa; phylum Mollusca; class Gastropoda; order Neomphalida; family Neomphalidae; genus Symmetromphalus; species Symmetromphalus regularis. Next base: position 5,120 of record JAULBS010033667.1, read on the forward strand.
TATTTAGAACATATAACTACTACAAATATCTGAAATGCTATCTTCATTCTGTATTGATTTATTGTACGCACATTTAATACTCTTAAGCTGGTTTAGATAAACATTATCCACCCACACTGCCCTGGACAAACTACTTGGCAAGTTTGTTGGGAGAAGTTAAAAACAGTGTAATGTTTGTCTTCAATATCGTGTTGAACCGCCCTACCACATAAAAATGTGTGGGTTTTCTTGTGTGCAATGTAAATACAGGTACCACACTATCATTGATTCGTTTTATCAGTGTTGATGAGGCATTGAGAGATTTCCATATTTCTAAATTTATGAAATAGTATCATTTGCAAACAGTGCTGGATTAGCCTTAACAGTATACGAATATTAAAAACAGTTATTTACTCAAAATTTGTTGATCATAATTTTGGCCCGGTTATAATTTTGTGCCATTTGCCCCATATGCCCCCATTATAATCCGCTACTGAATGCAAACCTTTATTAATATTAATATTATAACGACAATAAATCTACATTCAAAAATAATGTCCAATACAAAGACCCCTGTACAGGTTGTTAAACTGCTCGTCATATTTCTCTACATTCAACATAATGCCCTCGTACAAAGACCCCTGTACAGGTTGTTAAACTGCTCGTCATATGTCTCTACATTCAACATAATGCCCTCGTACAAAGACCCCTGTACAGGTTGTTAAACTGCTCGTCATATGCCTCTACATTCAACATAATGCCCTCGTACAAAGAGCGTTTTACACGTTATTAAACTATTCGCCGTTATCCTCTAGACTTTAATCTTGAGAGACAGAATTTATGGCAAACGATTATAAATGAAACATACGATGTCGCAGAAACAAAAAGAGATAACAGAATGTCGTGGCGAGTCTAGAATATATTGTTTTGCACTGGAGACCCTAATTTCCCTGGTTTCCCTTTCTTTCTTTTTTATTTCTTTTTTCTACGTGTTTATGTTGTGAATCGGAAATCGGAAATAGTGTTTTCAGTAGAAAATATTGTGTTTTATAATGAAGGTCTAGGAATAACGTTTTAAATTGAAGACGCCAAAGGTGCAAAAAAACAACAACACTTGTACTTGTATCTTGTGAGTCTACATATATTAAGTATTGTGTTACGTCGTGAATATGTTTTTTTTTCTATTGGAGACCAATTGTCCATGCATACCAAACTTATTAGGTTTTGCTTCATATTATTATAGAGAATAGGTTAAGTGAAACACTGCCATGGGCGAGCAAAATTATTATTACTATTATTATCATTGTGTGTGTGTGTGTGTGTGTTGTGTGTGTTGTGTGTGTGTGTGTGTGTGCGTGTGTGTGTGTGTGCGCGTGTGTGTGTTGTGTGTGTTGTGTGTGTGTGTGTGTGTGTGTGTGCGTGTGTATGTGTGTGCGCGTGTGTGTGTGTGTGTGTGTGTGTGTGTGTGTAGCCAGTTCGAATTCGCTGATCAAATAATTTATAATTTCAATGATATACCGTTTCCTATGGTGTTAATATTTATCAGATATTCTAATACAATGGTTATGTTGTGAGGCATCGAGGATTCTGTGAAATAATGTGGTCTGTGGAGATTTGAAAGTTATAGTGCTACATCAACAGAGATATGTTGTGTGACATGCAACGCGAGATGCCGATTTCATGCATGCATTCCATTTAATACTTATCTTGTATATTACACAATAAAACACCATTGAAATCAATCGCTATGGAAAATGAAAGGATTATTCATTTCAGGGAGGAGAAAGTGTCATATAATCTTTGGAATACTTCAGAATTGCACCAGACACGTGCAGAAGGTAGTGTTTTCAACTGTAATTGACAATGAACACAAAAAGGTACTTGAGAGGTACTCGGATATCAAAACTGACATGTTTAGGTAAATGCATCGTATTTTAATGCAATACGCACAACAGGTGGAACAAGAGGTGGCTGTTATATGTAGTTAAGTGTTAACACGAAATTGATCATTTTGCTTGGAATGTTATATATAATGTAATCAATTGCATGTCTGTTTATTTCTGATATTGACATGCAGTGACGTGTTGACGTAAGGAATTACACTTTAACTTATGTTGGCTGTGAAACCGTATCCAGGGAGAAGAGAAGGATGTAAGTAGCCCAAGGTCTCACACAGAGAAAAAAAAAATTAGATTCAAGATTAAATCTTTTCTATATTACAACTCCATACTTTTATTAGGCTATTTACCTTTCATGAAGTTCTTTACAACTTATGTATTAAATGGCGTGGTACCAATGGTGTTGTCAAGGAAACATGATTTATCGTGCTAATCATAACAAGCTATTGTGAAGCATGCCTATCAGGTCACACGTTTTTGTCACAAGCTGGAGATTGGGATATATTACAAAAAAAAATACTCTTAATAATACTACTACTAATAATGTAATGTAATGTAATGTAATGTAATATAATATAATATAATAATAAATAAAACCACTTGGTTTGTAGGGAAAGTATGAAAGGACACCTACATGTTATAGATCCAGGCGACAGAGGGTGGATTCTATAGATTTGAGCAATAAGACATCATGATCATCAGAGATATACTGAGAGACATCAACATTTCATAGACACACTTTCCTAAATTAAACAGGCTGATAGCTTTCCATGCCAGTATTTTCAGCTTGTGTAGAGGAATGTGACCCTAAGTTAAAATTATCTGTCCGCTGTGTGGAATCGATCCTATGATTCATCTCACCTCAGCCAGACGTCTATCACTTACCTATGCCTAGTGGCGTGCACGTAGAATGACTAACAGAAAGACGATAAAGTTGTTTTTCCATTCAACAGTTATTTCCAATGAAGTAACGGCCTTCGCGTTCAGCATGAAACAATGTTTGCTCAAATTGGATTGTAGATTGAGCCAATTACGATCTTAATTTGTTACTGGAAACGCTAATACAAAAAACAAACTGTAACTGGAAACGCTAATATTAAAAACTAACATGCTACTGTACGTGTTTATTAAAAGGCTGCTGTGGACTACATTATCGTATGACACTGTTCCTTTGAAATAGATACACCGATTCACAGCAGCTATTACTACTTGACGCCAACAACATTTATTTCCAACGAATAGTTTGGCAACAATAAAAAAGGGGAGAAAAAGGGGGAAAAACAACATTAACTTTCAATACTAGCTTCCAGCATGATCAGTTAATATGCAATTTTGATTAAAATTCCACATCTGCTAATATATTATTCATTATAAAAGTTATCAATTTGTATATTGTCTTTTTCATAAATAAAGATAATTTATATATATATATTTTTTAAATGTTAATTTTAGAATTGGATCTATTTGAACAGTAGAGATCCTAGTTTCATAGGTGGTCTTGGAATTTGGAAACCCTTTAAAATATCTTTAAACCACCTTCCAAAATTCCTGTATACATATCTGCTTTTCAGTCTTCGCACTGGCCAAATTCCCGGTGGAGGACGTAATCCACAACTTCTATATATCAAACTCGGTGGTGTGTTCTATACAGAAAATAGATTTAAAAGATCATTTGCAGCTAATCAAAAAGAGTAACCTATGCGAATACAGCGGAATTGGTCTGTAGAACATGCACCATAAACATATTAAGGGTGCAGTCTCTATCGTAACTTTGCAGTGCAAATGCGCAAGGGATGAGAGAACGCCTGGGGTGGATACATTTAGTGCTTCCCTTGGATCCGTCCTTAACATTAGCAGAAAGTAGCCGTTTTGGAAGTATACAGAGCGAAAAACGGGTTTATAAGATTGAAAATATAACAAGTACTTTAAATCCTGAGATAGCTATAAACAATGGACGTAACAGCAATAATATCTGTTAAACCCGGATATAATTATCATCCAGTGGCCCTCAAGAAGTCACAATAAGAACGTCAGGCCCTTAAGAGCCATCATCGAGGACTCTAAACCTCTTGAAAGGTGTCACTTAGTATCGTCAAGTGCATAACAAACTAATGTACCTAGTCGCTTGAAGCAACTCGACGAGAGTTTATCACTTGAATTGCCGTCACCATCATCTGATCGCTGCGCTGTGACTGTAATAATCCTTAAATCAACATAGGATTACAGACTCATAGGAAACAGACGATTATTGGTAAGGTTCATATGGATGTTAACCGATCTATTCTAAAACTATATTTTTAACCCTATGTCATACGTTTGTCACCATGCGCCTGTTTTTAAATTAATATTTTAGTAGTAGTGTCTGTTTTTGAATTATATTTGTGTATATATTCTATGAAGAACTCATGTTGTCATCCTGTCACTGTGTACATTATTTTTGTAAATCAAAATCATCATGTGCTGTCGTTTGACAGCCTGTGTGTATTTAATAAAGTTTCAAAGTTTCAAAGATAAACTGGGAGTGTAGTGGTGGTTGTCGTGGAGTAGTGAGTGATTGAGGCGCGATGACGTTGCAGAATACGCGATGTATATTTTCATTTTATTCCTTCAGTATTACTTGTCTTCTTCTTTTCGTTCGCCATGGGTCACACTTGGAGAGCAGCTCTCGAGATGAAGCTGGTGGTCTTCTGTAGTGCATCCACAGGCCAGTACAGCTTTTTTTGAACGGCGGCAGATGTTGGCCAGATCTCCTCCCTTAGCAACCGGTGGGTTCTGCTGTCCTGGAGCTGGTGCTCTGCTGTCTGCTCTGCTTTAGCCCCCCCACCCCCACCCCCATGTAATTATTTACGTCAAGCATTTGTCATTTACATTCCACAACGTCTTCGATATTTTAAAACATTCTTATTGTATCGTTATTTTAAACAAAGCGTTATCTTTCATACAAAATAGTTATACTATTCAAGGTTATAGCTTTTGGCACCTATTTGTTAAACTCAAGTCTAACTGGCCTTAAAGCTCACTGCGTCTTACCGCAATGACGTTTTGCCTTGAACAAAGTATGCTAAGATAATAGGGAACAGTCGATAAACTGTGTTAGTGTCGAAACTAATTTCACGTTTAAAGCATAATATAACATAACGCATATGCATGATATCACACACACACACACACTAACAGATACGCACACACACACGCACGCACATATATACATGTA
>JAULBS010033689.1:0-10209 GCA_032355785.1 Symmetromphalus regularis
TAATATATATTGCAGAGATTTAATAAATTATTTATTTATTTAATAAATATTTGGTACATATTTTTTTATTTATTATAAAAAACATTTATAAATTAAATGTGCAGAAAAAGGGGTTAAAATAGTTTAAATAATTTTTGTACACTTTGCATCCCATAGGTAACTGCCCATTATGTCTACAGTACATGCATATGAAGCAGATTGTTTTTTTTTAAATCAAATTTATAATACTAGTGATACAGTATGTGTAAAGAAAAGGGCATTATTGTCATACTGTATATGCAGTATGCTACTGATGAAGTGAACCATTTGAAATGCTTTGTAATGTACTGCTCATGACTAAAATGACAAACACCTATTAGATGAGAGTTTTTGTCTATGCTGTAAAATAGAATCCTGAAGAAATAAATTTTAGGAGCATGGGTAAATAAAATTTGGGAATGTGGACATGCAGATTTCCAATAATGTTGGATCCCAAGCTTTAATTTTGATTTTAGACTTAAATTACAGAACAAAATGACTACCAAACCCTTTTAGACTACAACATTTATGTAGAGTGCCCATTACTCAATTTAAGGAGTGAATTAATTACAGATCTTAGGTAGTTAATTCATACATTTGAGATTATTTAATATAATCACAATTTTTCGAGATGGTTGATTTTTCAAAAGTAGCTACTGTAAAATCAGATAAATCATATGGCACTTTACCTAAAATGTTACATGACTTTGATGTCTAAACTTATGCTTTTCAGTCTGTCAGATAAATAAAATGTTTGTATTGAATAAGTATTTTATTAAATAAACAGGTTTATATATTAAATTTACCTTTTAAGGTGTAGTTATGATTTATAGGATTTTCCCATTTACAAAACCTCTCATCTTGAAAAATGTCGATTATATTAAATTAAGATCAGTCTAAACTTAAAGGTATGTGTTAACAAGTCTAAATATGTATCTAACACATGATGCATGTCAAAAAACTGGTATGATAGATCTTTTAGCGTATTTAGTGGTGCTCCTAATGAAGTTGGAATGTACGTTCAAAGAAAGAAACAAAGTATGGCGGTGTTCAGTGTTGAAAACTAGAAGAAATAGGATTTTCTGGATCTAAGATGGATCCTTATCAGGAGTATGACATGTACGATAATGTGCCTGATTACGATTACAGGCCCGAATCGTGTGATACGCACGAAGTTAAAGACAAATGTTACGAACATCCGGGTAACGTTAGTTATTTTGCACCTCGAGGGAGGGGGATAACCTCAAGACGACCAGACAGATTTATGCCACCTAGTGGTCGTGGTTCAACTAAACACTTCCCCAGACCTAATAGTTTTAGAGGAGATGTACAGAGAGGTAGGACTAGGAGCAGACCACCCCGCGTTTTACCAGCTCGTGGCCGTGCTGGTCGTGGCTCATTTCGAAATGCTCCCACACCAGACAGTTTTAGAGGAAACAAACAGAGATATATGACCAGACCACATAATCTTGTGGTGCCTGGTGGCTATGCTTCACATGAGCATAACACCATGCCAAGTCATAGAGGAGTTAAGTCGAGGTGTATGACCCGATCACATAGGGTTTTGACATCACGTGGACAACCAAACACAAGTAGAGGTACCAATATTTATAATTATACATGGACCAAACAACATTCACAACAAAATCCTTTGAAAGATGATAATGAAATGATGCAAGCTAGTGATGAGATAAGTTTGTCTAGTGATAGAAGAGAAAAATTTGATAATGAAAAAAAGAAACGTCAGGATTTATCAGGTATATATATATTTATGGGAAATGAGTTGTTTCGCCCATTTTCCCATTCGCTGTGTCTTTTTGCCAGGGTTTCTAGAATACGGTAGCCCGACGCATGTGTCTAGTGATTTTAGCTGTCAGGCTACCAAATAATCACTTTCCACTAGCCCAAACAATTTCAAACAAAAAGAAGAAGAAGAAAATGGAATGAAAAGCACTCGACATACTCATTTCGATAAAGTCCCACTATTATTAGTCGGATAACTCGTTAGCGTAATCTGCAAAATAACGCAGTCAAAGATTGGCAAGATTTATGTTCCCGACAAGATGTAATATTCCAAAGAGTTCCGAATGGTTTCTTTGGTCAAAACAAGCATTCGACATACTAGTTTCGATAAATAAAGTCCGACTATTATTAGCCTGAATAACGTCAAATAACTCGCTAGTGTAATCTGCAAAAAAACGCAGCCAAAGATTTTAGTTTCCGGCAAGATGTCGTAATATCCTGGAGAGTGCCGAATGGCTTCCCTACAGAGATTTGTTTTCTTCTGGTCAAATCAAATCAAGCTTCTCTGTTCTTTTATCGTTAAAAATACAATTATTATAAGTAATTAATTTATCTATTGTTACCTATTGCATTGAAGGTAATGATTATTTTACTTCAGGTTGTCACTGTTTAGTCTTACTCCGATCGAGTCCGTCATCTGCGAACTCTGAGACAGTGGTGGCATTGTTTGTAAATAAACTAGTAGGTCGTTATTTGATAGATCTGTTGTGGGTTTTTAATTTGAAAACGGTGACACTAACTATGAATCAGGGTGCAATTTTTGTAAAAAAAAGAATTATTTCCTGCAAAATGTTGCAAGTCGATCCGATTGTCAAGTTTTGAGTTTTATCTTTATAGGAGGTAGGTCTAGTGAATTTTTAAGTCTGGCAAGTCAATTTTAAAAATCACTGGTCCGACAGCTAGTGGATTAAAAAAAATTTCTAGAAGCCCTGTTTTTGCCCTGTGTCATTTTGGAAAGAGTTATGTATTTTCCTCACTATCTTTTGCTTCAACTTTAAAATTAACCTAACCCGGAATCAGGTAATTTTGCTCTTATTCCCGTTTTCTCTGGGTTGTTTTGCCCTAAAAGAGTGTCGTTTCACCCCTGTTACTGGATCATTTTGCTCCTTGTATTGAGTCATTTCGCCCCCACCATGGAGTCGATTCACCCCTTTATCAGGATACATATATATATTTGTTGTTTGTTTTGTAGTAAATGATATTCAGCTTACTGGTTGTTATGAATCGGTTTCATTTGGATTGCAATATACTGAGAAGACTATTTATATCTTTATGGACTCCCAATATATATAATTAATGTCAAACGCCTTACTCACACAATAGACCTATACAGGCCTGCACAAATTCAAAATCCGCATAACCGGAAAATAGGTTATGCCAAAAGAATTTGCATAACCAATTTTGATTTGCATAACCGTTTTTTTTTAAATGGAAAAACAATAAATAAAACCATTGTATTGTCACTTTTGAAGTAAAAAGGAACTGTAATAAATATACATTTACATATATATAGACATCAAATACCCAGTCATTTTTGGCTTATTACACATGATTCTAAAAATTTTAATTTGCTGAAAACTGAATTTGGAAAAACCTCGCACCTGTGATATGTGATCGTTCTCCGTAATCAGCCGAAGATTTCTGACTAACATTTATTAATGGAGGCATCGCAATTTCTGATTGGCCACATTTTGAAGGAATTCCCTTTGGCGACATCTAACAACCAATGAGAATATACAAGTATTACAGTTTCCAACATAAGTATTCAAACTAGACTGGTATTTGTAATTTCTGTTGCATGTAATTATAATTATACATGTCAGAAATCGGTCAAGTTGTTTTTACTCCGAGAAAAGATAATATAGAAACTTTATTTAGCAAATTTTACACGAACAGTAAATCGGTTATTCAAAATTGCATATAACCGATGCACAAACGAAACAATCATTCATGCAACTAAACCATGAGAACATTACCCAATTAGCAGTTCATCCTTAATATTTAGCCTTGCCTCCCTCAAATAACAGACTTCTATTATTGTTCACTAGTGCATAGGCATGTGATTTTAGTAATCTATTGTTTATTATTATTGTTTATACTTGTTTATTGATTTAGGTTGATTTAGTAGAGGTGCAACGATACAGCCTAACCTGTATTGCCATATATTGCGATACTGCAAACCCATGTTGCAGTATATACCGCAGTACAGTTTGATTAATTACCAATATGTGTTAAAGTCACATTTTGATACTATTATACTAATTACCAAACATATCTCAGGCAGGCAGACATGTACCAATTTCTGATAATAAGAAAAAAGAGAATATGTAGACACAGTAGATGTATATGTTTTAATTAAGTTTAACTTATTTTAATAACTTACTGTTATAGTAATATGTTTCATAAGATGGATACTCAATAGGTAGGTATGTCGCGATGTTTTTGGTAATGGAGGGACATTTTATGAAATTACATCACATTATTTTTTAGCTTGTTACCACTAATTACTTAATAATACTTAAGAGTGATAATGCAAGTTATAATCATATATGTGTAAAGAAAGATACAGTGTGCTATTTAAAGTTGTTATATTTATATCGTAAACATTAGTTGACTGTACATGCTTATTTAGAAAAGGCTTGTATTTATTAAACAAATGATAAATTACATTTTTTTTTGTTCTCTGTTTTATTCAAAATAGTTTTGTAAGCATTTTCAACTGGCTTACAATAGGCACAAAACAACCCAGTGCAAACGGGAATAAGGTTGAAACGACTGGTGCTAACAGGTTTTAGGGCGAAATGACCTGGATTTCCCTAACTTTAATCAGTTGAGGAAAATTTGGAACTCTTGCCGTCATGTTTCCCTAAATCTGGTAATTTTTCCCCTGTGACCAAGTTATCGTGCTCCCATAATTGGGTCAATTAACACAACTGATGTGAACTGAACTCATGAAATATGTTATTCCCTGATATCTTAGCTCATAATAGAAGCTTTTATTGAAGATGATAACAAAAAATTGTTGGGAAATACAACTTATACTCGTAAAAATGTGGAGGGAAGCCTAAAACTTGCAGTATTTTGTAAACCATACCATTAGGTGACTTAAACAAAATCATTACTGCATATATGTGAGAATTACTAAATGTCATAGCCCTACCCTAATGTATGACAATTTTGGCTATCTGTAATCATTAATTTATGTCATAAATGTATGTACATTTGATACATGTATGTAAACATTGTAATTTTTCCTAGATTCACGTTATAAAGAAACACCAAGCTCGTTTGCAAATACAGAGTTAACTGCAAGTGAAACTGTAACTTCTCAAAGTACAGATGTTTCTACAAGTAATGCAGGGATCTATGTAAAGAGAGAATTACCACAAAGTACATCTACTGAAAAAGAACAATCTGAAAAAGGAGATTCAGATCCGGATGTTGCCAACTCCTGTCCTCTTTGCAAAATTAGTTTTCTTAGACCAGAGGTAAACTGTATACATGTATATTAAAATAAATATATATATCCTGGAGTGAACAGTTTCCAGTCTATTAAGGGGCATTTGTAATCGCAGAATTAATGTAACCGAATAATATTTTACCTTGGTTATGTTACTATTAAAATCAACCAATAAATCTTTCAAATCTTATCTGTTTATATATTTTTAAAAAACGAAATCCCTACCTGGTCGGATGTTGACATTTTGTGAAATTCTTTCCGGAGCCGGTCTATTTTTTAGAAATTGTTACAATCTAGTTGTCATGAAGTAAAACGTATGGAGAACCATTTTTGAACTAATGGTGCTAGGACAAAATGGGCTTCTAATACATTTTTTTCCTCAAGCAGGTAATGCATGTTTTAGGTGACTTTATAAACTTAGGAAGTTTGTGAGCTCTGCAAGTAACAGTTGCTGCTTATTTTGGTATGCAATGATGTTGCACCTTATTTAATGTGAATCTACAATGCTTAATGAGTGTTGTGTTTCTCTCAACATTTTAAAAAGTTTAATTTTTTACACGTTTTCTTTTCTAAATTTGTCTTCTGAAAGTGAATATTTGTATTGTTGTAACATAATTATTCCGATGTCAAGATTCACTTGTGTGAGGATTCCTTGTAAACAAACCATACAAAAATAGACAGACTCTGGATTTAGGCCGGAAACTGACATCATAGTCTAGCACAATTCACCTTTTCACAGACATGTTTCTGTGATGATAACAACACAAATCAGTTGCTGTCAGCATGATATAAAAATTGAGTCTGCATTTTGTAGTTGACATTAATGACATTATACTTATAATACAGGAACCTATATGACAGATTATTCTATTATTATATTCTTGTGTCATATTGTTCTATCATTTAATTTAATGTAGGGGAGATTTGGGTAAATACGGATATCATTAAAATGCGGACGATCCTTAACCCCACATCAATTGCATTCCGTTATCGTACATGAATTCATCATGTGTTGAACATTCTCAAAACTGGCTATTGAAATTAACCAGAGATTTTGGAAATTTGCATAACTATTTTTACACCAGTGTCAGCATTGCAAAGAGTTTGACATGCACATAAAGATGCATCATTTAATGTTCTGATTTTAGGCCAAGCAATTTTTTTTATTTATTATTTGATTAAATTGTGATATTTTATTTCAGACTCGAATATTAAAATATGCCTTAGTTTCTAAAAGTAAAAATAATTAATATCAACTTACTGTCCATATTTACACGACACGGCCGCATTTCCACAATTTAAGATGCCCTTATTGTCTTTAAATTTCTGAAGACCATACATATTTAGCCACTGGCTGAACTTGATTCAAGTAACATAAGAAAACAGCCAGTCAGTTTTAAACTATTACTGGTAAGCACCCAGCTATAATTATTTTGTAACTAAGTGACAGATGCAGCGAAAGCCAAAAGTGTCTGCAATTACCCGACCCGAACCTCCCTTATTGTCTATCAGTGGATTTCTTAAGTTTTCTGATTAGTTATTTATTCTCAGAATTACAACATAGAATGATTTATTGTGTTTTTATTTAAAATTATATACAAAAAATTAAAGGGTACCGGTCATCAACAGATAAGTAGTGAGTGATCGATTCATTTGGTGCCAAAAACCACATTCCTAAAACACGTGGTCGGCTGCGTAGTACTGGTCAGCAGCGCTTCGAAGGTTTGGGTTAAAAACAAAAGTGGGTGGGACTGTGCATAGAAATGAACCAAAGCGAGGCTAAGCGTCACAGATGATAAGTGTCGCTGACTTCCAGTGTTACCGATACACACGTGTTAAGATTTCTTGGTCGTGCATTTCAGTCGTTATTTATTATTTTCGGATCCATGATATGTATATGTTTACTTGAATATACTATAAACAATTGTATAGGTTTAGAATGGCTAATTATGCGGTATCTTGCGAAAAGGGAAACAGCCCAATTTCGTGCTAATATTCAGTGCAGGAATTGGTGTAAAACTGTTTACCCTACCTACCTATGGCTAAACCGAATGAGGAACTCTAGTATTTATTTCATAGTATCAACAACAACAAACCTCACCAAAATAGCATTCATCTAGTTCAGTAATTATGGAAACAGTGTTATGATGCCGCACTATTATAATATTAATACAATTATATATATATATGTGTGTGTACACGCGCGTGTGTAAGTATGTATGTATATACACGTATACATACATATATACATACATACATGTACCTACATAGCACACACATGTATACACATACATATGATACCGCTCAATTAAAATAAAACATATAATATGAGGTAGCACAATTAACAATTCCAAATTATAATATATATATATATATATATATCAGGCCCGTACGTAGGGGGGGTGGGGGTGCGACGAGTGCACACGCACCCCCCTAAATCTGTCGAGGTCCGTAAATGCAACGTGTAGGTTACTCTTTCCAGTTAGCAAGGGATCTTTTATATACACTTTACCACAGACATGACAGCACATACCACATCCTTAGATAAACCAGTTGTGGATCACTAATTGGTGTAAGTGGCTTATACCTGAGCCTTTGTGGAGCACCCACTTTGGTAAAAAGATTTAAAATTCCGTGCCTCAACTGAGATTTAATCCCAATACCTACCAGCTGTGAGTCCAACAGCTTAACCATTGCACCATCAAGGCTGGTAAAAGAGAAGTGCATTGGCCATTATTAAATATAGTATTATAGTTAAATTAATAATATAACTATTTGGTTAAATAAAACCATTTAATTATGTTTTAAAAGGAAAACACAAAATATATTAATATATATAACCTCATTTGAAAGTTGTCCATAAGATAACATCACAGAAGCAAACTTTTCCTATGTAAAGCTATACTTCTTTTACGTCCATGAAGAATTTGAGAACTGTTCATAAACAGAAAGTAATGACAGAAAATAATGGTTCTATGTATTGTGTACTGGGATGATTATGAACAGATGTTAATAGCCAACATATTCTAAACAGTTAAACAAAGGGCAATCAGGCAGTCAGGAATGATCTGTTGGAGTCCAATTTCCACTCAGCATGCTCATTTTTCTGTGGCAGACTGATGATGAAGGCTTCTTTCTCAAATAATAATAATAATATAAAAAAAAATTGATGTGCATGTTTTCACACATACCTTCAGAGATGTGATTTATCAACAAGCCAGTGTAATTACAACATAGGAATCCTCGATTTTAATATACCATGGTTCGGAATGGTCATGTGATGCATATGATATTTAACACTAAATGGTAGGAAGCCTCTGTCTAAAAAAATGTTCTCTACCAATTGTAATTATAAAACATTTTAAAATTTGGATCATCTACTCCCATTGACTGTTGTAGTAAAATAAACTATTATTTCTTATTTAATCTATGATCCTTTTAGCAGTGAAAAAGAAAAGAAAAATATCCGTGCGCAGATTGTTTGAAGTTCATGTTTCTATCCTATTAAAATGGTGTAGATCTTATATTTAAACAGATATGCTTAATTTGACATTTTGCATAGTTCATTTGCAGTTCGTTTTTCTACCTTGATTTTCTACCTTGATTTTAGCAATACAAGGCACATCAGCATGGAATGATGCACCTTCAGAAGTTGAAGATGTTGGACAAAACTAAAGAGAAAAGTCAGTCAGCATCAACAGGTAAAGTATAATGGCACCTTGTGTTAGTTGGAATCATTCGATAGCTATTCACACATCTTCCCATGTAACACATCTCGTATTTGGCTGAATGGTCTTCCTAAAAATACCATCTGTACATGTGTAAAATACAGTGGTTTAAATTCGTTGTTTGAGGTGCACAGCAATTATTCACTATTATAACCTCGGTATTAGGAGGGAAGCTAGACAACCTTTTTTACAAGGCACTACATTAAATGTAAAAATTCTTTAGATCTAGGGTGACATTCTAGTAAAGGTTTGTTGGAACTTGTCTGATATACTGGCCACATATTTCCCATTTTTGCACCCAAGCACTTGGTCCTGTCCTAGTTAAAAGGTCTATTCATTAGTGGTATAAGTAGAATACTACTATTACAGAATAGATTTAACGTGGTCAAGCCTGGAAATAAGTGTTCGGTCACGGACATTGTCTGGTACAAAATTGTCATTTGTCAAGCTTTGACAGTCACAAATTTAATATTAGCCACAAAATCAGTTGTAATCAGTTCGATGGTGTATGTTTAAAATGCATATTTTGAGTATAATAGACATGCCTAGCGGTAACTGCAGTTGCCACGGCATTTACCGGGTAAATCTATTAACTTAATAGACCCAATCAATTCCGATAACTATAAATAATACTTTGAACTCACTGAATCCATAATCAGCCGCCGTATACCGAATGACCTAAATGACCAGCAACATTAGCTTGAAATCGCCAAAACTTTTGATATATATTATTTTAACGTCCTCTTGTTCCTTCCCCCATCAGTGTCATTAAATGATATCGGTTGATGATATAGAATTAGCGGTGTAAATGGAATTTGGATATGCTGCTAAAACATGTGACGTCTGGCCTGTGCTTTAACGTAGCATGCTGATGTCACATGACTGGTCATGAAGGCAAGACGTTGAACAAAAAGGCATCGTTTTTCAAAAAAACAAAAACAAACCTGTAGCCTCCTAGTACTTGTAGTTCTGTTGATATATCATATTTAAACCCTCCGACTTTTGATAACGTTCCAGTACCTTATAATAAAAAAAGTTATATGCAATTATATTGCAATCGAGCTTTCATTGTAAATTTTTGCAAGGAATTATTTTCGTGACCACGTCTCCCAATAATAAAAAGAATAAAAAATGAACATTTACCAAACTCTTTTCAGTTACAGTTTCATTTATACACTTTGACATTATCAGCATACTATC
>JAULBS010033700.1:0-10209 GCA_032355785.1 Symmetromphalus regularis
GCCTTGGCAGATAAAAGAAATGCAGCCAACAGTAAATTAAAAACAAACTATTTCAAAAGAAAAACTAATGTTACAACTATAAAATGATGTTTTATTGCACACTTGTAATATAAATAATTTCCAACAACAGTACCAATTCCCTTTCACATCCCCCCCCCCCAACAAGTGGAAGGACGTGAAAATTAACCATTTTTTTCTCCTATTCTCTCATCACATTTGGACCCCCTTTAGAAATCCTGTATCCAGGCCTGAACAACAATAATAAGTAGAACAATATTTTATTTTATTTCATCTGAACCAAACAGGACTGGTGATGTATTATGACAGGCTGTTTTTCTTACAACAATAGCAGGAAAAATTGTGACATTTTAGTGATGAGCTTATTCACGGATATGGGCTTAATTCTTTCAATGTATTAAAAATAGGGGTTGGCTTATTCACGGGCATGAGCTTATTCCCGGTCAAATACTGTGCATGTACTTGCTCCATCCCATAATCAGTTCATTTGTAAGGCTCATCATTTACAAAGTCCATAGCTTGTATAACAAAGCCTATGATTTGCACCATTTTGTTTTGGGGAAAGTGCATGTCAAAAATCCCTTGCTGCTTTTCAAAAATGAATATCCCCATCATATGGAGGCAGTAGATTTCTTTTCTTATAACATTAAACTCTGCATGTGATGAGGTTAATCTGCTGGTACCATCTTTTATTTATTTTTTATTTTTATTTTTTTTAAATAAAAAATAACAAAAATAAATTATTTGTTGCCATCATACTTCATCAATGTTTTAAAATTGTTTAACATTACTAAAGCATTTTTTAGAAAAGGTAAACATTCAGTTACATCAGACAACAGTAAGACAATGAACAGAAACCTAAGATAAATGTACTTATATCTGAGTTTGCTAGTATCACTGTGTTTACATATCATCTTGCTATTAGTAAAACCTTGTTGTTTCACTATAAATGATGTTTGTTTCGTCAACATGTCATGTGGAGACTCTAAACAAAACTATTACCATATCAATTACCCAAGACATGTTTCTTTGTTATGTCTTAGTGCATTTCTATGCATTGCTACAGGTATTTTCATTTCTGTGGTCAGATGTTTTCTCTGCTGTATGTTACCTGTGCAAGAATCTTCTACAGACAACATTATTAGCTGATTTATATAGTTACATACTGCTACAAGAGAGGTTGTATTTTACCTGACAGTCTGCTAAGCTCATTTGTGCATTCCACTACACTTGGCTGAGTTTGTTTCTGTTTTAATATCACAACCCATACAAAAAGAGATCAGTTACTTATCTTCTACAGCGTGGTAGTTTCATCCCATTTACCTGAGAAGGAAACATTTTTCATTGTGTGGCATCCAGTATTGTGAAATCTCTGTTAGAATACTGCCAGTAACTAATTTCACTACACTACATCTATCTTATACTCAGCACTACTGTTACTACACTGCTGTTGTTTCTGCTACTGTAACTATTCTTGCTAACTGATATAGCTATTACTACTCCACTTACATCAACTAGGATACTATTACTACCATACTACATGGATACCACTATGACTATAACAGGTCAGAGTTGATATAAAGAAGTTTTGAAGTACACAATAAGCCATAGAGTTTGCATTTCAGTAAACTTTAGACATGAATACATTCAAGATCTGCAAGATAGGATTAACTATCACATAACGTAGAAAAACATTCTATAGTCAGTATTTTTATTTTTGTGCTGGGTTGTCAACAAACATCTATTTGTAATCTATCACAAAACACACTAGTATAATGTAATTGTGATCTGCAAGGTAGGATTAACGGCCACAACAAACTAGTATTGTAATCAGGTTTCACACTCATTTGCATTTTGTATTCCTTACTGTCTAACAATGCAGTTCAAACTAACCTTAGAATGGCAAAACCATGATAGGTGGTAATAAAACTGGACCTTAGTTTTTATTGATTTTGGTCAATTTTGGTGAAAGGTTATAGATGTTTTTGTAGTTTGATTAATTTATTCTACTGAATATAGGATTTGTCAGAGTTGAATCTCATGACAGCATTACAACATTTGTCATCATGCCCCATAAAGATATTTTATATTTACTGTTATAACCATGCTCAAGCTGATCTTAAAGCTTCGCAAGACAATAATTTGTTATCCATGACATGTTAAAGAAAATAACCATCTAAACTGTTCTTTATGTCAACAATATAAATGTGAAACTATTTGAACTATTTCTCCATTTAATTTGCTCCCTGAGGTAATAAAACATATTGCTGAATTCTGGCATATTGTGAAAATTAATGTGAATTTAATTCTAGGTTTGTTTTGCAGGCATTCTACTAAATTTATCTGATTACATTTTGGTGGCATCTGTTCTGTTAGTAATGTACAACGCATGCTGCTTTATATGATCTTCAAGTGCTTTTCACTTCATCTGTATCGAACAGTTACTTGAACTTGCATCTGCGGTTGCATCACTGCATGTCTTGCTTGTCTTGCTCAAATCTCCAAACTTGATTACTTTCCTGATAAGTGGGAAATCTATAGTTCAATTATTTTTTAAAGATTTTCTTTATAATTACTACATGCAATCAATAAAATATTTTTTTTAACACCAACAATTACAACACTAAGACAAACATCGTTTTTTCTTTTGTAAAAAAGATAATGAAATGAAAGTGAGACTATTTAAATTTTTGTACTGAATTACCTGACAGGGTGTTTTTCCATATTTGCTCTCACTTGAATATTTCAGCATCACCCAGCCTAGATTAATTACATGAAAATAACTCACCCTGGTGGTGCAGTGGTTAAGCTATCAGACTCATGACTGGTAGGCTCCAATCCAGAGTGAGGGCTCCACAAGGCTCAGTGAATAGATGTATACCACTTACACTTACCAGTGGACCACAACTGGTTTATCAAAGGCTATGGTATGTGCTATCCTGTCTAGGGGATAGTGCATACAAAAGATCACCTGCTGCATGTTTATAAAAGTAGCCACATTAGTGTGGCAGCAGCAGGTTTTGTCACTTCTACTAACACTAACATTTGTTCTGTACAAACAGTACAGGAAGCTGAGCTGTGTGCCCAAGACAGCTTACTTGAACCTTAATTTGACATAAGATCAAAAATAAGTACAACCTATCAATGTCATGAAAATAGTATACTGCTTGTTGGGTTCCTAAGCTTGGGATATATCCGTGATTACAACTGTAAAATGCATGAAACTTTGTACATGCACATCTCACCTTTCAGCTTGATCTTCACCAGTGTACTGCATTCTTAGTTGTGGTAGAACTGTCGTTATCTCAGGTGGGACATTATACACACACTGGGCTGATTTCTCAGGCTATTAGCAGGTTATGGAAACCTACATGTTACCCTTGGGGTAAACAAAATATTATGTGCAATATGTGTTTCACATGCACTGGTTTTAGTAACCAGAGGATAATGCGAGGTTACAATTGCACTGCTTCATTATAACACATGCACACAAAAAGCCTCCAAAACATGGGTGCATGTCATGGTTTTAAGGATGTTTCATATCTTAAGGTTAACCCTGTGTTTTAGTATGATCTGGTGTTACTAATCCAGGGATGAGATATCGGCCCATTGCATTTACCCTTGAAATTAATGACATAACTTTATTTATTTTTAAGTATACATGTAGAACATCAGTATGATGTTAAAAGATTTATTGGATTTATAAAGTTCAAAATAAATAAAAATAACTGACATAAAAAAAAAAATGAAATGTGAAAGAGTGGCGTTAATAATTAGAAACATGGTAGTTGGGAGTTAATGGGGTGAGAGGAATGTACTTGATGTGGAATCGATGTGTCTGGTTTCAAGTCATATCGACCTCGAATACATTCTTTATAGATGAAATCAATAATCTGGTGACAGTTCCTTTTGGTAGTAACCTTGAGTTCTGTCTCAGCCAATGGCTAATAGTCTTACATCATGGGTCATTTATATATTATTAGTAAGGATTGATTGGTCATCTTTAAAGTTTTCTGCAGTGCTTTGCTTATGTTGTTTGTGCATGGGCCTGCATCATGCACGTCTCAGACTTTGTCTTATAGTAACATACTTTGAGAACATGATTCCTTAAACCTTGTGTGATTGGTCATTCAAAGAATTTGTTTTGATTTGGCCTAATTCACCATGCTGGTCAAGGACAGGCACTTGCAGGAGACCTTGTTTAAACTTTTAATTTTCCCTTTTCTAATTGTGTTTGCTGAAAAACCTTTGTGCCACAACATAGGATTATGTTTGCAGTTCAACAGGTGTTTTTTAATGCACATTTCAACAGTCTTATATATACCAGTTGCGAACCACTGACTGGAACAGAAAATAACCTAGTTAATGGTTTAGACTGACTGCTTTAAAATAACTTTGATTCCAAACTTGATCCTGTTATAAAATTATATTCATCATGATTAGCTCATTTGCCACATGTATTGTATGTGTGGTGGAATCATTTCAGTTCCATCCACAACTCATTATTAATTTTTTAAAAGAATCAAAATTTTATAATAAATTTATTTTTCATTCTTAATTTATTGAATTCATTTTTATCATACTATTATTTGTTATATTGACTTTTTTTTTATTAATGATATGTATTTTGTATATTTCTATTTCAATTGTATATACTAAAATCAGCTTTTTGCACTGATTTATTTTTAATATTTTTTTTTATATTTATCCATTTATTTATTTGACAACCAATAGCCGATGTTTATGTTTTTGTGCTGGGGGTGTCGTTAAACAAACATTAAACATTAAACATCCGTATTATTAATGTAAAAATATTAACAACTGCATCTTAAATAAAAATCGATGTTGTTTTCGATTTATTATTATTATATATTTTTTTATCTTACAAATGCACCCAACTAGGACCCTAATCGACCTTTGGATCCTTCCCTATTCAGAAACACCTTTGCCATTTCTCAGGTCCGGCCCTGAACCCAGCAGCTTCACAGAGTGGACGGATCCTTAGATTTAAATATCTTCTGCTTTAACTCAGATGCCACCAAATCTGTTAATGGAATTACCTGTATTATCGTAATGAACCACGTAACCGATATATTTGAAAGATGTTTTGGTGCAAATAATTTGCCCTTCAACATATCGTTGATTTGGTTATGCCCAGCAGATTATGAAAAATAACTCGGCAGATTAAGAAATACATTCTCAACGCGCTCGCCGTATTACTTAAAGAAAATAAGTCAAATATTGACATGATTTGACTTCTGAAATTGCAATCAACAGAAGATAAATTCGTTATATCTTTAATGAAACAAATCATAAGGTTTTTTTCACATAGATTTGTTTGCTTGTTCACAAAACATAGTCTTTGATCTCTGACCTAAATGTCATGTTTAGTAGATTACCGGTTGTGTTATGCTGATTTTTGTACGTTATTTTATAACCATAGCATTACTTCCATACTGTTTGTAAGTTACTCTATGACCTTAATAGCTTTTCCATATTTAACTAATAAAACCTATGTTGTTAACTACATCACTTGGTATATAGTTTGTGGGTTAATAGTAAAAAGACGTGTGGTATAACAGAAAGGTTGTGGACCAGACGAGCTTATCGTGCTTTTATTCAATATTGGTTCAAAAGTTATCTTAACATGTGTATGGGAATAGACACTTTCTTCGTAGTTGTAGCTGATTATTGTTTGCTGTAGTGTTCTTTCAGGTTATTGTTACATACACTTAAAGTTTTGTTTTATTTATTCTAGAGCACATTGATTTTTATCTTATCATCGGCTATTGGACATCAATCATATTTTCATTCTGACATGTGTATTTTATAGGAAACCCGCTGCCGCCACATAGGCTACTCTTTCCCATAAGCAGCAAGGTTTTTTTATATGCACAATCCCACAGACAGGACATTTGATGAATCAGTTGTGGACCACTATTTGGAACGAAAAATAGTCCAACCTGCAAATTTGTCCACTGAGAAGGATCGATCCGGCGACCAACAGCTTCACAGGTGGACTTTCTACAACTTGAGCTACATCCTGCTCTTGACACTTGTCGAATACCTTCGTCGTAGTTGTAGCTGAGTTTTGTTTGACGTAGTGTTCTTTCAGGTTATTGTTACTTATCTAGTTTGCTCTTTTAGTGGATGGAGCGGCATGTAGCTCAAACCCTAGCGTGTCCGCCTGTGAAGCTGTCGGTTGTCGGCTCGATCCTTCGCAGTAGACCCATATGCAGTTTGGATAATTTTCCGTTCCAACAGTGCATATAAAAGACCACTTGCTGCTTATCGGACAGAGTAGCCTATGTGTCGGCAGCGGGTTTTCTCTAAAAACAAATGTCAGAACGACAATATGATTGACGTCCAATAGCCGATGATAAGATGAAAATCAATGTGCTCTAGAGGCGTCGTTAAATAAACCAAACTTTACTTTTATTGGATATACCAACAATAACGATATCCCAGCAACGGAGACAGTAGAACACCTAGATCCTGATATCAACAGACAGTACAATATTTTTTGTCTTTGTTTTCTACTTCTTTTTCTTCTTTCCTTCTCTTCTTTCTTCTACTTCAACATTTTCCGCTTCTTTTTATTTTGTTATATATACTAACGGGTAAAAGAAATAATATCAAGGATAATTTAACGATCACTTTGAGAAACCACACAAAACTTTGAGAAACCACACAAATCTTTGAGAAACCACACAAAACTTTGAGAAACCACACAAATCTTTGAGAAACCACACAAATCTTTGAGAAACCACACAAATCTTTGAGAAACCACACAAAACTTTGAAAATGCATGTTTTTGCAAAACAGATGTATAGTCGATATAAATGCCATACTTTAATTTAAGCAGCGATGAAAACAAACTCTGCAGAAGCCTTAAACAAAATATCCAGATGTTCAAAATATTTTATTCATATTTTTGGTATCGTTTCTTTTGCCACTTAGTTTATATATACACTACATGTATAGGCAAAATCGTAAGATCCAGTGTTGCAGACGTATATTCTTGTATGAATGTGGTGTATTTGTGCATTTTATTACCAAAATATATTAAATTACTGGTCACCCTATAATAATTACTTGTATGGATGTGGTGTATTTGTGCATTTTATTATCAAAATATATTAAATTACTGGGCACCCTATAATAATTACTTGTATGGATGTGGTGTATTTGTGTATTTTATTACCAAAATATATTAAATTACCGGGCATCAAATAATAATTACTTGTATGGATGTGGTGTATTTGTGCATTTTATTACCAAAATATATTAAATTACCGAGCACCAAATAATAATTACTTGCATGGATGTGGTGTATTTGTGCATTTTATTACCAAAATATATTAAATTACCGAGCACCAAATAATAATTTTATGGATGTGGTGTATTTGTGCATTTTATTACCAAAATATGTTGAATTACTGGGCATCCTATAATAATTTATTAAGTTTTAAGGGCACCATTCGTGAATAACTGAATTATATATTTCAATTGTTCGTTTATCAACGAAATGCCAAAGTTAAACTAAAATTACGGAATATGTGTTACATTGGCGGATCTAGGGGAGCCCCAATGGCTCTGCCCCCCACCCCCCAAATATTGCGATTTAAATTTAAAAAAAATTCTATTAGAGGATGTTGGTGGCCTTCGGCATCATATTAATGAGGCCCCCTCCCCTAAATGGATTTTCTGGATCCGCCACTGGATTATTCCATGACATGGACAATAAATCTCTACTCTGGAACTTTGGTTAATCTAGAGATCTATTTGAGAACTCGTATTACATGTTGTTGGATTTGAAAAACTGATTTTGGCAGCCACAACGTAAACGACGCGATAACAATACTACTTGCGCGTGTCACAGCTCAAATATCGCGTTAACCACGCCGCTGACGTACACCTCACATAATAGACCACTGTTTGATGATGGGGGCGGTCCGTGACACTGCATGCGCATTGCATTACGCGCAGATAGAGCCGCAGTAAATACAGTCTTTTTTCTGTTCGGCTGATTGGTTGTAAGAGAGCGTTTCGCGCGTTAGTTAATCTGAGTTTGCAGTTTGTTTTAGCGATAAGCCTAATTTGTGTGTTCTAAGATAACGAAATGTAGTGCACTTTCGACAATTTACTGCGGTTTAATACACGGAAGTACGCTCACAACACTGTTTGATATAAATTAATGGACGCCCAAAAACATTTTGTTTCCATAATAGAAACGTATTTGACTTTTTTTTCTTTTCTTACACACGTGACTGTTCTGTTTTTTCATTTATTATCTTAAGGATTCAGACGATACCAAAAATCATTATCTGTATTATTATTCTTTAGGAAAATAAAGATGTCAGTCTTTGAGGTTTTTTTACTTATTTTTTCTGTACAAGGATGGGTGTGTATACTGTCTTGTAAATTTGCACTTATTCGTCTTTAACAAGTTCAATTCAATTTTATTTTTATTACAAAATCTTACTAGTATATGAAACCGAAATTGTCTTTAAGAAATTGAGATTATAATAATTTATAAATATATATTATTTGAAATGCTTCAGGCGCAATGTCTTCACTTCCTGTATCTTAAAACTCATTTATGCTTTCTAACAGTGGAACCATTTGCAATTTGGGCTATTTTCCGTTCCAACCAGTGGTCCACCACTGGTTCATCGAAGGCCGTGGTATGTGCTGTCCTGTCTGTGGGAAAGTGCATATAAAAGACCATTGCTGCTTATTGGAAAGAGTAATCTGTTTGGCGGCAGCGGGTTTCCTCTAAATAAATATGTCAGAATTACCATATGTTTGACGTCCAAAACCCAATGAAAAGATTTTTAAAAATCGATGTGCTCTAGGGGCATCGTTAAATTTAAAAAAAATCTATTTTCTTTTAATGCGTAAATTCTTTCTGGTATCTCAAGATAAAAATATGAAAGACCAAATAGTACAAACAATTAATATCTACATTTATTTAGCTATTTATAAGTTATGAACTACTACCGGAATGATGACGTCATTTCCTCTATACAAAACGTGCACTCAATTCTATTACTTTTCCACCTTTTACTTAGATGGGTGATTACACTTTTAAGTGCAAAGTTAAAAAATCCAATATGACTGCCACATAACTCATTATGAGAAGCACTTTTTTAATGAGATATATTAGTAGTTCACTTATGTCAATCTTATACGTTTTTAAGGACGTTAGTTAAGCGGTTTCAGAAAGAATATGTTAATGTGCAAATTAACACCATTCAAAGTGTCACCACATGTTTTTTTTCCCAAACAAATTTTTCTTCATTATAACTCTTTGTCAGATGTACCCTTTTACTTAGGTGAAAACTAATCTGCAGCTTCTTTGCAATACACCTACCTCATAGGTTATTAAATATATAAAGAGCTCTTTTCCAACAGAATTCGATCATAGTGTTACTCCGACCCTTTGGCCTTTCACAAAATAGCATCGCATTGTTCGTGTTATAACATATAAATGTCGGATCGATCCTTCTCAGTGGAACCAGTTGCAGTTTGGGTTAATTACCGTTCCAACTAGTGGTCCACGACTGGTTAATCAAATGCCGTGGTATGTGCTGTCCTGTCTGTGGGACGGTACATATAAAATACCTCGTGCTCCTTATCGGAAAGTGTAGCCCACGCGGCGGAAGCGTTTTACCTCTAAATAAATGTTAAATTGACTATATGATTGACGTCCAATAGCCGATGATAAGATAAAAATAAATGTGCTCTAGAAGTGTCGTTAAATAAAACAAACATTCCTTTTACTTTGATAGAAAGGTAACCCAAGGGTTGTGATTTACTTTGATAGAAAGGTAACCCAAGGGTTGTGATTTACTTTGATAGAAAGGTAAACCAAGTTTTGTGATTGCAATAATTTTAACAATTAGTCTAAACAAGAAACCACCCGCTAACGTAATTCAGTTCAGTTCAGTTCAATATTTTATTAATAATATTATACAAGTCTACTATAGTCTAGTAATAATACTACATTGATACAACTATTTTAAAAGCCACTCAATATAGAGTTATGAGAGACGGACATGAAGTAAACACAAAATACATAAAACATTTCTAACAAATAAAGTAAAGTTTGGTTTATTTAACGATGCCTCTAGAGCACATTGATTTTTATCTTATCATCGGCTATTGGACGTCAATCATATGGTCATT
>JAULBS010033711.1:0-10208 GCA_032355785.1 Symmetromphalus regularis
GATACGAATATTACCGGAAATGGCCGAGATGTTCCGAATGTTAAAATGGACAGTTACCTTTCTTTGTAATGCTGTCGCCTGCCAAATGTTATTAACGATGTGCAATTTTTCAGATTTTTACGTACGAGGTAATGAGAAATATTTTAAATTATTATTTAACAAAGTAATGAAAAAAATTGGAACATAGGTCTTTTTTGCTATTTCCAAAACTCTAGTTCTTTTTCGCCTAGGTTCACAGAAACTAAAGTAATCGACAAACATCAATGTTCCAATTAGCGTAAACAGACTATAATAGCTACTGAATTAACAATGTGCTGGGTTGTTGTTAACCTACCATTCCTGCCCCCACAATAATATTTCATTTTTGATATCAATCAATATGTGTTGGACATAAAACTTAAAGAAAATGTACATACACTTTTAGAAATACACAAGTTGTCTTTTTATTGTTTAGTATATAAGTCAATATCTGCAGTATGAACATAGTGGACACATGCTACTTTGAATCAATATTTAGACAGAAATGTTGATTTTTCACTCAAAGTTAATACAGTGCAAGTGTCAGACAAAACGACTGACAGAATCAATGGAAAGGATTGGTTGTTTAACGACACCATAGTACATTGTTTATTCAGTGGCTATTTGTTGTCATACAGGAGCGGGATGTAGCTCAAATGGTAGAACATCTGCCTGTGAAGCTGTCGGTTGTTGGATCGATCCTTCTCAGTGGAACCATTTGCAGTTTGTGCTATTTTCCATTCCAACCAGTGATCCACAACTGGTTCATCAAAGGCCGTGGTATGTGCTGTCCTGTCAGTGCCACGGTTGATATAAAAGATCCCTTGCTGCTTATCGGAAAGAGTAGCCTAATAAGTGGCAGTGGGTTTCCTCTAAAATATATGTCAGAATGACCATGTGATTGACGTCCAATAGCCGTTGATGATAATAATCAATGTGCTCTAGAGGAGTCGTTAAATAAAACAAACTTTACTTTTTTGTTGTCATACATGTAATGTTTTACAACTGAGGATAGGCAGGGTTTCCGTCAAAGGGTAAAATTACGTACCCTTAATAGGGGTGTACATTAACCTTTTTCAGATCCAGACCAGCCGGGTCCAGTAACCTTGCAAAATAAACCAGCCCACCAAATTTCCAACTGGTTCTCTAAAAAATCTAGGCCATGAATGTGTGAGCCAAAGGCTGGAAACTAGTAATCTCGTGCATTAGGCCTATCGCGTTTGTGAGAACCTGCTGAGAAAAATGGTGTCCATAGCAGACGAAATCTGAGTTGCGATGCATAGTCTCTGTTTGGAGTTCAGTTTTATGGTTCACTTCGGAGAAACCTGAGGTGGCCAGCCAGGTGGATGATTATCAATACTGAACTCTCCCGACTCGATGTGAACCCTAGGATACGACTCTGTACCCTCAATTTGATGCAATAATTTTTTTAAAGGTTCTTCAAGGAGCCAGAGACAACAAAGCCAGCATTAATAATCAGTTAGATTGTTAGTATACAACAGTAATCATAGCTCACATATGTCAAAGTGGTCTAGAATTCATTTCCTTGCCTCTAAAATAAAAAAATGTTCTGGGGGTATACCCCCAGACCTCCCTCCATTCTGTGTACCTTCTAATTATTTTATTTAATTTATTATCAGAAGAACCCTATTTTATGTGTGAGGTGGGGGTGGGGTTTCAACCATTTTTCATCCTTTTCTGTTTATATTTATGTTACCATAGCAACAATACAATATAAGAAATGTTATGAAATTAAATACTTTTGTATATTGTGACAGATTTTTTTCTTTTGCACTTATTTTTCATCTCATGTGAACTGGTTGGTCGTCGGATCGATCCTTCTTGGTGAACCCATTTGCAGTTTGGGCTGTTTTCTGTTCCAGCCAGTAATTCACAACTGGTTCATGAAAGGCTGTGGTATGTGCTGTTCTGTATGTGGGATGATGCATATAAAAGACCCCTTGCTGCTCATCAGAAAGAGTAGCCTATGTAGCAGCAGCGGGATTCCTCTAAATAAATATGTCAGAATGACCATATAATTGACGTCCAAAAGCAGATGATAAGATAAAAATCAATGTATTCTAGAAGCGTTGTTAAATAAAAATATTTGACTTTTATTATTCATCTGAACACACATGTTGTGACATGAAGCTTAGTGACATCTGGAGGTTGAAAGATTTTCTGGGGTAACATAAACATTCCATTCTTTATTTTCAGCATGGTATGGGTATTCCATCACTGTCAATAATTTTTCACGAAATCGTCAAACTACTACATCATGCGGGTAGCTCCGGTGTCACATTCTTCCGGATAGGAACAAGTGGAGGTTTAGGTAAAACAATATCTTATCAAGCTTTACTCCATCACATTTTATGTGATCACATTTTGTGGTAGTTTCTGACCAAAAAAGAAGGGGTTTAGGTAACATATTGAGTTAAAACACAGTGATATGTGGAATATAATGTTGAAGTTACAAAATAAAATTACTTAAGGTGTACATGGTTATTGACAGCTCAATAGTACAGAGTCAACTCCTTTTCTATAACACCTTTTTCTCAATCTACCTACACTATTTTCTCCTTTTTTCTGTCTTGGTACCCAGATAACAAATTAACCAGAAACTTCTTATTTTTTATATATATATTGTCAATTTGTTTGAGTGAATGTTGTTGCATACTACTTACTAGTACTTTATTTAAAAACAAAAAATTATGTGATGGTGTGCTCTTGTCCCCCTTAACCCCAACACTTTTATATTCTGTTTCTAGGGGCAAAAATCTTTTCAGAAAAAATAAATAATAAATCTGAGTTCTAGCACAAAGGTTTATTGAGCTGTCAATCAAAATATCGAAAGTGTGGCATAAAGTAATTTTATGAGGTAACTAATATATATAATGCACCTAATGATATAATTATGATGAGGAAAAGTGGAGTTTCAAGGATGCAGTTATACAATTGTTATTGCACTTTTTTCAATGAGAGAAAAACCTACCGTATTCGACCGTTTAACTGCACACCTCCTTGACTCATGGCTGCTGAGAAATGTGAACTCATCTCCGGACCACGAGATTAAAAAAACTCTTTTTTTTGTCGTTGCAAAGTGCCATTTGAACCTGACGTCAGGAGGAAAGCAGAGATTTGTTTACATCTGCCTTGACATGTGCACTTAAATGAATGATAAATGTAGGAATATCTTTTTACCGCACTGTGCACTTAAACGGTCGAATATGGTAAGTGTTGTTCTATTTCTAGTTGATAATATTTTGTACACCACTGATTTCAATTTTCTCCTACAGGCTTGACACCTGGTTCAGTGGTGATCACAGACGAAGCTGTGGACGGTATTCTCAGACCATATATGGAACTGGTGAGTCTTGTATCTCCTGGTTTTTTTTTCTTGAAATTTGACTGAATGCTAATAGTTCTAATATTTTCTATAGTAAACAAAAAACAAATTAACTGTGGGCAACACATATTTATGTCAGAAACCACTCTCCATACATGTGCAGGCAACATATATATATGTTTTGAGATCTGGTTGTTTACATATAATTAAAGCTATCCAAAAGATGATTGCTCAGTGTAGTAATATCATGGGATGTCCTTCCAGCTGGCTTTGCACACTTTTCCTGATTGTTTATGTCAAAAATCTTCAAAAAATGAACATTTAACAGTAGTAATGTTGTCGCGTGAACGACATACACGACTGTTTAGTGAATCTGAAGCTAAGGAATTAATAATGAACTCCAATTCAGACAATGATTATATGGAAGAAAACTATGATTACTCTGAAAACGAGTGACCTACAACTCCCTATTTTTTGACAAATTTAGAAAAAATGCTCAGCACAGAGAATGACGTTGCTAAATAATCATCAGTGAATCAATTAATATATTACCGAGGAAAATTAAAACACTGTATAGTTACTGAGTTTTGCTGCACAATTTGTCCATAATTTATATAATTGGAGAGAGTCAGCTCTTACATGACCTTTTTTTCATTAGTTGTAGACCACTGGCTGGAACAACAATTAGCTCAACTGGGTTAGCTGAAGGGGATTGATCCACGGACACAATACCCCTCTGAAAATTCACAAAACATTTTTATTTCAAGTACATTAACAAATACCAGAGCTGTAGATTAGAATTTTTGTCTGTGGAGCCTCTTGGATGAGAGCCATAGGCACGAGGCACTAGGGTGTCTATGGATATGCTCACCATCCCCTCCCCCACCCAAGAATTGTTGAAATCTATCTACCTCAAACAGTAAAGAAGAATATTTGTTTTTAGTTTGTTTCTATTCTTTACTGGGTTTTTTTTTTTTGGGGGGGGGTGAGTGGGCAACTGCTATCCTCACCTGCTAGCTACTGCCCTGAATACAGTGTAAAATTTGCTAAATGTATCCATTGATTCATAAATCAATGTGGTCTAATGGTGTCTTTAATCAAAAAGCTACTTTTTATTACAAAAGACAAATGTTTTGTTTCAGGCTACAATGGGAATGATGATGCATCTCCCGTCATTTCTTGATCAGGAAGTTGCTCATGAGCTGCATTCGCTGGCAGACGACAGTGACGACTTTGAAAGCATCATTGGCAAGACGATGTGCACACTCGACTTCTATGAAGGTATCAGGCCTCAGCATAGCTTATGGGACGGAACTAGTATTTCCGGTGAGGGCAGGGGATCCAAGATAAAATGGCAGTGTTTCCCCAATGTGCTCCATGGATCCCGGATCATGTCCTGCATGGATCCCGGATCATGTCCTTAAATTTTCCTTCCAAAACGTTATACATTCCTTTAATAATTGGTTTAAAACTAAAAATTGTT
Organism: Symmetromphalus regularis; assembly: GCA_032355785.1. Lineage (NCBI taxonomy): Eukaryota > Metazoa > Mollusca > Gastropoda > Neomphalida > Neomphalidae > Symmetromphalus > Symmetromphalus regularis. Next base: position 4,848 of record JAULBS010033711.1, read on the forward strand.
TCTACTAAAACCACCTTAAAATATGTTCATAAAAATACTGTGTATCGTTAGTTAAAACAAATTTAATAATTAGTTAATTATATTAATTTATGTGTTTCAAGTATTTAATTTAAATACCTGCTATCCTTGTCAAGTTAAATATTGATTAATATTCATTATGATTTTGCTAAAAAAAATAAGTTAAAATTATTTTCACCTTGTTTTCCCATGCTGCGATATATTCAAATGTGTAGCAAGTGGGGGGGGGTCACAAGTGTGAGGGTGCGCACAATTCTTCTGGTGTATAATGACTGTTAATTAAGGTAGGGGTGCCAAAAGTGTTCTTGTCCTCAGGCTATAGGAATACGTGTACTTGCTACGCCACTAGGGGAGTGGGATGTAGCTCAAATGGTAGAGAGGCTGCCTGTGAACTGGTCGGTAGTCGGATTGATCCTTCTCAGTGGACATATTTGCAGATTGGGCTATTTTCCGTTCCAAACACTGATCCACAACTGGTTCATCAAAGGCCGTGGTATGAGCTGTCCTTTCTGTGGGACGTTGCACATAAAAGATCCCTTGCTGCTTATCAGAAAGAGTAGCCCATGTGGCGGCCACGGGTTTCCTCTAAAGACATATGTCAGAATGACCTTACGAATGATGTCCAATAACCGATGATAAGATAAAAATCAATGTGCTCTAGAGGCATCGTTAAATAAAACAAACTTTACTTTACTTTGCTACGCCATTAGATATATTTAACTGTTCTAAAAAGTCTCTTTTATGCCCATAACACACTCTTCTTATCTTTCTATTATCTGTTCAGTCTCATTATCACATATCCTATTAAGTTATTTTCCTTCTTTTATGAATTCCCTTATTTCCTGGACTAATGTCTGGAAAGTTCCTGGATCAAATCTCAGTCGACATATGGGATATTTAATTTTGATACCGACTCCAACCCAGACTGAGTGCTCCGCAAGCTCAGTGGGTAGGTGTATACCAATTACACTGATCAGTGGTCCACAACTGGTTTATAAAAGGCTGTGGTATGTGTTGTCCTGTCCAAAAGTTTATAATTTACCGAAATATTTAAAGAGTTTTAACTTTGGAGGTGGATTCAAAGTTACATAAAACCAAATTATAATGGGAAGAAATAAAAATTGGGGGCTGATGGAGATTTAAACACCCTAAACTACCCTGGTTCAGTGACTAGAACAAAATTGTTGACAAATGAAAACATTAGTAAAGTGAAATCTTGTAAGTTAATGAGGTTAATTTTTAAATGTGCATTTGATTATCATGATATTCTTGTAAGTGAAACTCCGAGTTTACACACCCCAATTTAACACAAATTCGGATAAACTGCGATTAATCATTGCAAGCTTCTTTTTTTTTGATTTTTCCTGGAAACTGAAATGTTTTTTGGTGAGTTAATTTCTTGTTTTGTTTATTATAAAGCTTTACTAAAAATTAATTTGTGTTTTTATTTCTAATGTAACAACAACAATTTATTCGCGGAATTCTTTAATTGAAAGGTAATTTACTTTAATTGCCAACAGGTAAATATGCAAGAAATGGGTCAAATATGGTGACAATAGGAGTGTTTTAGGATGTTAGGTAAATATTGGGTAAGATTGAATGCTGATTTTCTAGAACCCTGCTTTGGCGCAACCCTGCTTTTTTCATTATGACATTTTATAGACCTCAATAATTGTGTTACAATGGGGTCACACTGTATGTGGACACAGCAAAGTGAAAGAAAAATTCATTTGTCACATGTGATGATGCATTCCTGACAGAACCCTTAAATTTCCTCAGAAGTCATGTTTATTTTTCTGCATTTGAAGTTCAGACACATTTATGATGGCACTTGATTGCCATTGGTAAATTGCTTGGCTGTGCCATTGAAATGACATTTTCTTAAAAATGAGCATGTGTTTATATTTTTGCAATGCCAGTACAATGCTGCTGTAGGCTACATCTTTAGCTTCTTTTATATGCACAATCTCACAGACAGAATAAAACAAACAACAGCCTTTGATAAAACTATTGTCGATCACTGGTCAGTGTAAGTGACATACACGTACTCACTGAGCCTTGTGGAGCTGTCACTCTTGGCTGGAAACTAATAATTCCATGCTCTGACTAAGATTTGATCCCAGTACTTACCAGCTGTGACCACTTTACCACCAGGACCAGATATAAGTCTGTGCCAGCCTCTGATGCCTCAGCTGAGATTTGATCCCAGTACATACCAGCTGTGAGTCCGATAGTGTAACCACCATACCACCAGGACCAGATATATGTGTGTACCAGCCTCCGATGCCTCAGCTGAGATTTTATCCCAGTACCTCCCCGCTGTGAGTCCGATAGTGTAACCACCATACCACCAGGACCAGATATAAGTCTGTACCAGCCTCCGATGCCTCAGCTGAGATTTGATCCCAGTACATACCAGTTGTGAGTCCGATAGTGTAACCACCAGGACCAGATATAAGTCTGTACCAGCCTCCGATGCCTCAACTGAGATTTGATCCCAGTACCTACCCGCTGTGAGTCCGATAGTGTAACCACTATATCACCAGGACCAGATATAAGTCTGTACCGGCCTCCGATGCCTCAGCTGAGATTTGATCCCAGTACCTACCAGCCATTAGACTGACTGCTTAACTACCATGTTACCGAGGCCAGTCTTTTCTAATAAACCTAGTGACCTGTAAAATAAAGTTTTAAGTATTTTTATAGACACCACTAAAGCACATTGATCTGTTAATCATCTGCTACTGGATGTCAAACATTTGGTAATTTTGACAAGTAGTCAAGTGTGAGCCAGCCTCCAATGTGTGTTGAACCACTGTCGTCAGCTTGAGAGTCCGATGTCCTACCATTAGATCACTGAGGCTCACATATGCCAAATGTATATATGCTGTTTACACCTAATAGCCACTTTTTTTGCTTTAGAATACATTCTTTCTCATCTTCTGATTTTAATTTTTAAAATGTTACAAAATGTTTTATTAATTGCAGGCCAGGCAAGACTTGACGGTGCTTTCTGTGACTACACAAAGGAGGACAAAATGATGTTTCTCAAACGAATACATGAAAAGGGAATTCGTAACATTGAAATGGAATCTCTCTGTTTTGCTGCATACTGTCACAGAGCAAATATTCGAGGTATGTTTTCAAATAAAGTATTACATTTACCAAATTCGGTGCTTTTAAGGGATATGGAGTGGGATGTAGCTCAAATGGTATAATGTCTGCCTGTGACCGGCCAGTTGTCGGATCGATTCTTCTCAGTGGACCCATTTGAAGTTTGGGTTATTTTCCGTTCCAATCAATGGTCCACTACTGGTTCATTAAAGGCTATTGTATGTGCTGTCCTGTCTGTGGGACAGTGCATATATAAGACCCCTTGCTTCTTATTGGAAAGAGTACCCTATGTGGTGGCAGCGGGTTTCCTTTAAATACATGTCAGAATGACCACATGATTGACGTCCATTAGCCAATGATAAGATAAAAATCAATGTGCTCTAGAGGCGTCGTTAAATAAAAAGAACTTTAAGGAATGTTGCAAAAATCCTATGGTTGCTAGCCATGTTTGAAAAGAGGTGACTTGTTATGAGATAAATTAACTTTAAAATTATTTGGGAGTGAAAAAGAGGACACTACAATTAAAAAAAAAATGTACAGTATTTTTTCATTGACATTAGGAACTCTTACTCTAAAACTGAAAAAGAACATTTATTTTGCCTTTAAGAAATGGTTTGAATAGTGTCACTTTCAATCTGCAACTGCTTTGACACTTCTTTTTTGTTATTTTTTAATTGGTCAGTGAACCATCTAAATACTATATGCTGTGTCTGTGCATTTTTACGCACACATACAGTTCATTCTGACAACATCTGAAGAGTTCAAACTCTGTAGCTTTGTTGTTAGTTGAAATAACTCTGCCTTTTCTGTTATACTTCAGATGATTTCATCTCTAGCAATAATGTAAATGAGTTAAAAAGCCTTAATTTTGTTCAGTTTATTTGGCTAATAGAAACAAAATTTGGCTACAGAATTTCTGACCAAATTAGCCAAATTGCTAATGATTTTTACGGTCCAGCTTAAATCCTGATATGGTAACCTCTTGGTAACCTAAATAACTTTCTCAACTTATTTGGAAACCTGGGAATGGTTAGTTGGTTGTATTTATTTTCGTGCTTATATCCAATTAAGGTTCAAGCATGCTGTCCTGGGCACACAACTCCGGTTCCTGTGCTGTCTGTCCAGGACAGAGGTTAGTGTAAGTAGTAGATATGAAACCCGCTGCTTTTCAATAAACAGCAAGGGATCTTTTATATGCACTATCCCACAGACAGAATAGCACATCACATACCACGGCCTTTCTTAAACCAGTTGTGGACCACTGGTCGGTATAAGTGGTATACACCTACCTACTGAGCTTTGCGGAGCATTCACTCTGGGTTGGAGCCAATACTGAGATTTAAAATCCCATGCCTCGACTGAGATTTGATCCCAGTACCTACCAGCCTCAAGTCTGATAGCTTAACCACAGCGCTACGGAGGCCGGTTTCAAACACTTTAATACAGATGGCTACTTAATACAGGGAGTGTAATGTAGCTCAAACGGTAGTAGGGTGTCTGCCTGTGATCAATCCTTCTCAGTGGACCCATTTGCTGTTTGGGCTATTTTCCATTCCAAACAGTGGTCCACAACTGGTTCATCAAAGGCCATGGTATGTGCTGTCCTATCTGTGGGATGGTTCATATAAAAGACCCCTTGCTGCTTATCGGAATAATTAGCCTATGTGGCGACAGTGGGTTTCCTCTAAATACATATGTCAGAATGACCGTATGATTGATGTCCAATAGCTGATGATAAGATACAAATCAATGTGCTCTAGAGGTGTCGTTAAATGAAGCAAATGTTACCTTTTTGATTCATATAAAAGATCCCTTGCTGCTTATTGGAACAAGTAACCTATGTAGTGGCAGCAGGTTTCCTCTAAATACATATATCAGCAGGGCGACCACATTGAAGTAATTTTTTTTCCAGAATTTTCTAAATTTTCAAATTTAAGCGCGCGAACGCTCTTTTTCAGAAAGTTAATTTAAAGCGCAAACGCACTTCTTCAAAATATTAATTTAAAGCACGAATGCACTTTTTCAAAATCATAATTTAAAGCGCGAACGCACTTTTCAAAATATTTGCACTTCACATTACGTTTAAAATAAATGTGTACATATGTAGCGTAGAGCAAGCATTTTTTTAAATATAATTTTTTATTACTTTTTTGTGTAAACTGAAACAAATGAATCTAATTAGAAGAAAATTAATCAAATTGTTTAAATGTTTCATCTAAAATTGTCTTC
>JAULBS010033722.1:0-10208 GCA_032355785.1 Symmetromphalus regularis
GGGGGTGGGTGGGGGAGATGCAGCGGGTTGGTCCGTCCCCCCACTTTTTGGTCAAGGGTTTGTTCCGTCCCCCCCCACGTTCAGCAACGGATTTTCGCCCTTGGCAAGTAGTAATCACTATTAGCGCATCAAACTCAATTTTGGCAAAAAATGGACCTAAGCCCTTTTGCAGTTGAGCTCTTCATATATTAAGTTCTATAATTTGAATCTGGAGGAGCAGAGGAGGATGGTTTGGACTATAACTGTTGACACCATTAAGTAACATACGAAGCCATATTACACTCTGTATATGTTTCATCAATACTGTGTTATATGCGTTACTTTTTAGTTACTATTAATTCCATTTATATGAGTTATAAATATATAATAGCTAAATTGAAGACCTGCGGGCAAGAACCCGGTAACCCACGTTGCGGCCATTTTGAGAAAATAAGGATTTTGTGATGGGTTACCAGGTTATGACAAACATTGAAACTATAATGATATAATTTTATAACAGTTAACTTGCCGGGCTCTTTCTCTCAACTAAACTCATATTATCGAAAAAAAAATCATGCACTGTTGTAATACTTTAATATGAGTGTCATTATAAAGGTAGTGTTTACTTGGATAAATCCAGTGTGGTTTACAGGGTATAATGTACCCCAAAACGTCAAAAATATGGGTTACCGGTTTTTTGCAAGCATGTCTTCAATTCTACAAGACAGAACTATTCTAATATCATAGCTCTTCAACATTATTTTGTTCCTTAGTCAGGACCCAGGCTTATTACACTTTAAAATATAGACTTTAGTCGTACACGTAAGTCTGAACTTTACCCATGCAGTTTATATGACATTAAAAACTTGAATTTGTGTTAACGTCTATATTTTAAACGCATTAAGGACACTTGACCTAATTTAGTTTCCAAACAAAGAATTAAATTTAAATATAAACATTTGATTTGTCCATAGCAATATTTCATTCAACTAGACGTATATATTTCAAGTCACGTTACGGGTATTCCCCCATTAGCCGTTCTTTTGAAACGTCTGAATATGTCTGTGACCACAAAACATTTCTTGAAATCTAGAAATTTGAAGAATTCTTATTTTTAAATTTGAAAAAAAATTGATCGACTCAGCATGGAATTCCCTATACTATGGTTCAGTTAAAACGTCTTTCGTGATATGAAAACGAGATCTAGTACAACAAATGCATGTAAGTTTCATTTGTAGTCAATATTTAGAGCGCAAAGTCCTTAAATTCCGCGGGACTATGCCTTTAACGTCTATACTTTAAAGTTGTATAAACTCGACCCTTATCCATCTGTGAAATTAAATCTGTATTGAATGCGCTTTAACGTCTATACTTTAAAGTTGTATAAACTCGACCCTTATCCATCTGTCAAATTAAATCTGTATTGAATGCGCTTTTAGGTCCACAAATTCAATATTTTGTTTAAATTGAAATGATTAAGATAATTATGTTTAAGAGTAATTTAGAAAGTATCTATTGCTTATCATAATTTGGTCCTATAGAAAATACTTATGGCGTGACAGTAGATCATGAGTTGACCTATTTCTCTTGTGTTAAGATATAAAAGATACAAGGTCAGTTACTGTACAATCGTGCATGACTTATAGACACAACACAAGATATGTGTTTAAATCATTCTAAATATGCTATTTATACACAGAACGTAGATATCGTGATGATATAGTATTAAATTAATACAATACGGCATTGTAGCGCTAACACGAACATTATTATAGCAGGAAGACAATATGTGTAATCAGTAGCGGATCTAAGCGGCATACAGGGGCCCGCCACCCTAAATTTCGCGATATATATAACATTTAAAAAACATAATTTTTTATTTTTTTTACGTTAAAAATTCTTTAGGGCCCATCTGTAGAGGATTTAAAGGGGGCTCCAGGGGTCCTATTCACCCATCGCATTTGGACACCACCTTTCAGAAATCCTGCATCCGCGTCTACCACCATTGATATAGAAACCAGTATTAAGTGTATAGGTACGAAAATATTAAATCTGATCGGCAAACTAAACAAGACTTGCATATTTCGCGTCTGAGAGGTGGCACATAGAAACAACAGCATGTTCAGTTGAAAACTAAAGTCATAAGAACAAACAACTGCATTTTAAACCTTGTACAAAATATACAAAACCTATTTCACCTTTTAACTTTTCTTATATTATTTGAGAAAGCCTCAGTGGTCCAGCGGTAGAACGTCGGACTCTCATGGTGTTGACAGTGGTTCAAAACCCGTTGGAGGCTGGGTCACACTTGACTACGTTTCAAAATAACCAAATGTTTGATATCTAATAGCAGATGATTTATAAATCAATGTGTTCTAGTGGTGTTGTTAAACAAACAAAACAAACAAAAAACTTATATTATGTAGTTGCTATGATAACACAAATTGCAACTAAAAAGTGCGAAAACTGTTTTATCATCATAAAATATTAAAAATGTTTTTTTCATAATTTGCATAAACATCTGACCTTTTGTTTCATTTATAAAACCATTTTATTTTTGGTACTTTTTATCCCAGAAGAAAATAAATTAAATCATTTGAGAACATCAAACATTGGCTATATATCAATTGGCAATCCTCTGGGCAGATTTCAAAGTAAAGTTTGTTTTATTTAACGACACCTCTAGAGAACATTTATTTTTATCTTATCATCGGCTATTAGACATCAATCATATGATCATTCTTACATATTTATTTAGAGGAAACCCGCTGCCGCCACATAGGCTACACCTTTCGATAAGCAGCAAGGGGTCTTTTATATGCACCGTCCAACAGACAGGACAGCACGTACCACGACCTTTGATGAACTAGTAGTGGTCCACTGGTTGGAACGTAAAGTAGCCCAAACTGCAAATGGGTCCACTGAGAAGGATCGATCCGACGACCGACCGGTTCGCGGGAGGACAGCTTACAGTTTGAGCTAAATCACGTTCCTCTGGGCAGGTTTCAACTCGCGTACATTCAGACATTTTGTGATGAAACCCACTTTTCTGTCTTGTTACTAATTCGAGTAATGATACATCCGGATTGGAATTAAAAATAAACGTAATTATATATCTGCTGTCTGGAGCTAAATAGAACTGGAAGTTTGTTCTCCGCTGACGCATGATGGCGTATTGATGTTAGAAGGATTGCAAAACTATCGATTACTGTTACAATTATGAAAATCTTCCCATTACATGGCATTTACCAACAAATATATTAAGCTGCACGGAAATTGAAATAGACTTAACGTGTCATAAGTTGTGCAAATATCAACTGCTGTGACATCAAACTAACTTCATATTTCATGTTTATGTGTCAATTCACTACTTAGTAGACATTTAATGTTATAAGATTCATTGACGATAGTCAAAAAATAGATTATGCAGACGCGGAGGCAGGATTTCTGAAAAGGGGTCCAAATGTGGATTTCTGTAAGGGGGGATCCATATGTGATGAGTGAATAGGACAGGAGAATTAAAAAAAAATGTTCACCTCCTTCCATTCGATAAAGGGTAAAAAATAAATAAAAAAAGGGGGTGTCCGGACCCCTTGACTCACTTGGAACCGCTACTGTTATGAGTGCGTTATGTATGTCCTTTAAAATGAAATACTGAATACATACTCTAGTAATTTTTTTTAAATATCTGTGAGAAAAAGTTAATCCTTAATAACAGTATATAAGATTTTATATAATACAGGAAGGGTGGGGGACGGAAATTCCCTGTCCAAGAAGTAGGGGGGACGGACAAGGGCGTAAATCCGTACCTGAAAGTGGGGGGGGGGGACGGAAAATACCCTTGTCGAAAAAGTGGGGGGGGGACGGACCATCCCGCTGCCCCCCCTTCCACCCACCATTATAGACCACTTGTGTACTTCGGTATATTTGCGCTAAGACGACATGATTCAGTGTTACATTGATAGAATAAAGAGAAATACTGGTAAAGATTATTATTTAGGGGTTTTAATTTCACTGAAATTTTCAGATTTTCTAAGCAGAACGTGGGGGGAGGGGATAATTATATAGGTGTCCCTCTCGGGAGTTACGCCCATGGGGACGGAACATCCCCTGTGCAAAAAGTGGGTGGATGTGTCCCCCACCCCCTCAAGGATTGATACTATTATAGACGTGTACTTCGGTATATTTGCGCTAAAACCAAATGGTTAAGTGTTAAATTTATACAATAAAGAGAAATACTGGTAAAAATTATTTTTTAAGCATTTTAATTTAATATTTCGATGCAAAAAGTGGTGGTGGTGGGGGTAATTATTAAAAAAAAGTGAGTGGCGTGTCCTTACAAGATCTTACATATTTTGAAAATGACTGGTGCAAAGCCAGGTCGATTCATCTAACAACCTCCATCACACTCTTGTCCTTGCCAACAATACTCGTGACGTCACAGATGGCTAATGACATGCATAAACACGCCGTCATATCTTGACATCACAATTAAAACGTCCGGAATAATGCTTTTCGAGTATAATGCGTATTTGTCCTGCCCATGCTGGTGTTCTCAGCGATTACCGATACCACCGCAAACGTTCAGCGTTAGAGAGAGAATTGTCCTGTCCGTGTTGGTGTTCTGGGCGGATTACCGATGCCATCGCAAACGTTAAGTGTTAGAGAGTGAATTGTCCTGTCCATACTGGCGTTCTGAGCGGATTACCGATGCCATCGCAAACGTAAAGTGTTAGAGAGTGAATTGTCCTGCAAAGAAAACTATCGGTGATCGATGAAGTGGCGCGATCTTTGCAACACACAAAACAGAATCATACTGACAAAACCCGATAACGTATTCTCGTATTGTTATTGTTCAAATTGACAAAACCAGATATGTTCTTACGCTATTGTCACTGATAATAATGGAAAGCTGTGTTCATTTTGACAAAATTGGATAAAGAAAGATAAATAATTAAACATACTTTCGTGTTGTCACAGAAAATCAAGGAAAAGTTTTCATATTGACAAACGTAGATAACGATTATTTTCATTATAATTAAAAACCATGGAAACTTGTCAGTTTGTTTTGACAAAACAAAATGAGCGTATTCTCGCACTCCCTAAAAACCAAGGAAACGTGCGTTTGAACGAATAAAACTTAGAAAATGTATTATTGAAGAAACGTGCGTTCGCTTTGACTAAACGTTAGCGTCCTTATATTGTCATAAAAAAGAGAAAGAAAAAGAGGAGAAAACCTCCAGGAACTTGCGTTTATACTGAGAAACACTTCTATTGTCACTGAAAACCATGAAAACGACTGTTCAGTGTGATAAACACTAAATTACGTATTCTTGTATTATCGCTGAAAATTACAAGAACATGCGTTCACAATGACAAAACGCTGAATAATGTATTCTTATATTATCGCTGAAACTACAAGAACGTGCGTTCATATTGAAAAACGCTAGGTAACATATTGTATTATCGCTGAAAACTACAAGAACGTGCGTTCATACTGACCAACTCTAGATAACATATTCTTGTATTATCGCTGGAAACCACAATAATGTACGTTCATATTGACAAAAAGTAAGTTATGTATTCTTATACTGTCGCTGAAAACCATGAAAACGAACGTTATAACTGAAAACAAATAACCCATTAGGTACCGTGTTTTTGTTATATTACGAAAAAAGAGAACGGTTCATTCATATTGAAAAACGCTAGGTGCCGTATTCTCGTACAGTAGCAGAACCAAGTGGTCATGACTCCACCCAGCCCCCACCTCGTTTTCTCGATTTGTTTTCTTTTGCCCTTTTGGATCCGCCCTTTTTCAGAAACCAACATTTAGCCCTCACTCCCTTCAGAAATCCTGCATCGGCGTCTGTTGTATATCGCCGAAAAGGAATCTTCACACTCGATTCATAGATAGGACTGTGTTTACACGCAGTTGTGTTGGAACGAAATTCATATGCTTCCGTTTCTGAACATCAGAATATGCCGGTGAATATGCCAACGATGAATAAGCAACATATTTATGAAAATTATTGGGGGTTCCCTGTTCCAACGCCCCTGCACGTATTAAATCAGATGAATCAGCCCTAAGTAACGTATTTTTATGTTGTCACTAAATCTATTAAAATATTCATTGGTACGGTTGGTATGTATTGCAACGAATGTCAAAAGCTCAAGTCATTATTATTGTAAAATGATTTTACTTATACCATGTTTGTCTAGAACTGTTTGATACATTAATAAACTATATTTGTGACCACACTTAAGATTTTGTCTTGTTTCGTGTTGTACGTCAGGGCAGCATCCTTTCTCCTACATTGTTTTCTGTTAAAATTAATAACATAACGCAGTGTTTAAAACATGTTGATAATGAGTTCAAAGTTTCAAGATAAAAACTATGAAATTTTGGAAAAAAAGAGGTTTCTATTAAATTCACAGTTTTATTTGGATAAAAATCAAATTCCTATTGTGGAAACATATTTTATTTCCCAAACTGTTGTCCTGTTGACACAAATTAAAGTAATCAACATAAATCCACGTACATGTGACACGGAAATACTTCAAATGTACAGTTATGTGTGTCAGTGGAAAAACATTTCAATTATTCATTTGTACATATGCATCTACATACCTTCCTGACCATTACACCATGACGATACTGGTGACCATCTGTACTCTAGCGTCTCTATAACTTGATTTTTTGATAGAAACCTTTCTTTTATACCTGATTTAAACGTTAAGAAGAAAGGATCAAAGCCGTTAACATAACCGGCTGGTAGGTACTAAGATCAAATCTCAGTCGAAGCATGGGATCGAATGTTCCGCAAGGCTCAGGGGGTAGGCGTATACCACTTACACCGTCCACAACTAGTTTAACAAAGGCCGTGGTATGTGCTATTCTGTCTGTGGGATAGTGCATATAAAAGATCCCTTGCTGTTTATAGAAAAGCAGCGGGTTTAGTGTCTCCTACTAACACTAACCTCTGTCCTGGACAGACACCACAGGAACCTGAGTTGTGTGCCCAGGTCAGCGTGCTTGAACCTTAATTGGATATAAGCACGAAAATAAATACAACCACCACCACCACGGTCTAAAATTGGTTTATCAAAGATGGTGGTTTGTGTTATCCTGTCTGTTGGATTGTGCATATGAATGATTTTTTGCTGCTTATCAATAAGATTAGCCACATAGCCAGTTTCAACTTTTCTAACATTAATCTCTGTTCTGGAAGCAGAGTTGTGTACTTTGGACTGCATGTTTGAACCTTGATTGGATATAAGCATGAAAATATGTTTAACCAACTTAAGCAGATGGTATACATTTATGTCCTTTCTGAGCTTTGCTACTAAGTATTCAATACTGACATGAATACAATGCATGTGTGCTTTGAAACAAGTAAACATCAATGCCAAATTCCAATACTTTTTGAAGCCATAATTAACTTCATTTTATTTGGGAGGCATGGGACTGAAATATTTTGTTGATATGGAATAAAATTGTCACTTAAAATCTTATTCTGTATTGAAAAGAAAACAAACAAAACTGTCTATCTCACCCTGCAAGCTACGGCTTTATTTTTAGTCTTTTGAGAGGGAGAGGATCGTTAGAAAGAGATAAAATAATTAGTATTTCTTGGCAACATTCTATTTTGAGACAATCCCCAAGTGATCCAGTTTAATCAAAACGTCATTCACCAACTTGACAATGATCACACTGAGTCCATATATTACATAGTTTTAGTGTAGAGGGTGGGATTTTGGCAGCCTATAAGCTATATACCATATTTCTTTTTCTTCTTCTTTTTATCAGCTAGTTGTGCGACTACTAGTAGATTATATGGCCACAAGATCATAACAATGGCAATCAATCTCTTTAATGTTTTATATTAATTTATTTTTAAAGCACAGTTATCTGTTAATACAGGGAGGGGTGTTTCAAATATATTTTTATGACTTTATTAAATGGGAGAATGGGTGTTCAAAGTTAGTTATAACAACATTTCAATGGTGAAAAATTAAACTGACAAGAAAGGACAGGACAGCACATACTATATTTTGTATACCTGTTGTAGACCACCTGATGGAACATGTAATAAAAAGTATTCGAACACTTCGACCAATTTTGTTTATCACTGCATGTACATGTTCTCCCCAAAAATTCAGATCATCTTGCGACAGCAATTTAGTTCACATAATATTAATAATAAAGCATACACTTGATAATGATACAAATGCTGTCGAGATCAATTTTGCAACTGCACTGCCAATTGCTGTCATGAATTTCAAGGGCTGCATGTAATACAGACTTAACAAGTCTAACTTTTAAGTAAACTTTGTTTTATTTAACGACGCCTCTAGAGCACATGTATTGATTTTTAATCTTATCACCGGCTATTGGACGTCAATCATATGGTCAATCTAACACATTGGCTACTCTTTGCGATAAGCAGCAAGGGGTATTTTATATTCACCGTCCCATATTTAGGACAGCACATACCATGGCCTTTGATAAACCAGTTGTGGAACACTGGTTGGAATGGAAAATAAGTAACTTCTAAGTGCTCTTTCTCCTACTTTTATGCTGTTATTGGTTGCTAGTTGTGAAATTCATTTTCAAGATTCAGAAGCTATAGTTCAGTAATAGTTGCTTGTCAGATTTTAAATGGGAAGCAAATGCTTGAAATTGAGCCGTTTTAGATTCTAGATTATATTTCATAGATCTATGTCAAAATCTAGCCAGTTGGCATCTCTATTGCCAATTATAAAACAGTCGACTTTTTAGTAACTGCCGCCATTGTTATTGGCAGTCTCAAAATGACAAAACTTTCGAAATTCAAGACTTTCGGAACATGTTGAATAGTATGAATAATATACTTGAGAAACTGTAATCAGCCGAAGTGTTCCAACTGAGTTCTGAAGCTATTTTTTGACAGACAATTCTTCAGTTGGCATGTGCACTACTGCAAAATAGCCGCATCCACACAATATGTGGTAAATTTCTTCATTTAATGTTTTATATATTGTAACTTTTTCTATAAGAATACATAAGACCAGTGACAAACGCGGATGTAAAGCTCAAAGAAATCCTGAATATAGTTAGAATATTTTTTTTTTCAAATACGAAGGGAAGCAAAAAACTGCATTCTAAACTGAATATCAGAAAGCATATTCGGTGTTTTCAGCACAACTTGCTACCTGTCAAGTTTGAGCTCTCGATTGTATGACAATAAATTAATAAAAATAATAGCGATAAGACAGGTTTTTCAATGTTCCACATGTAGAAATGGAGGAATAGTACCTCCAATATTCTCGAAATCACTTAACATTAATAACAAGAAGAGATGGAAAGGATATGAAGAGTTAATGGCAATCTGCCGTAAGAGTTATAAACATGTACCACTTTTAAACCGAGGAGGTGTAACTTGTACAGTTTCAGCCGCTGATTGAATGTAATCAGATCTGCTATCCACGATCACATTAGTTATTATAACACTTTATAACTCCATCAGTAAAAATTACATAGTGATCAAAACATCTTTAACCATTTTATTTTTATAACTGCCAAATTCAAGTTGTTAATTCAAACTTTGTTTGTGGTGACTTATACCCTTTGAGTTTCCCCTCTAGAGGTATGTACCCCTGACTTTTGTACAAGGAGGTCTGAATACCCTCACTTTTCCTGTGGATGTGGAACACTGTTTTTAAAGTGTAATATCAGTTTTCTATAAAATTAGAGCAACATAATTTTTTTTTACATATTATGGAAGTCAAAGAGTAGACAGGTTCTTTTAAAGTCTGATCACTGAAAGCTGGAACAACTTTGATGTCGCATCTCAATTCAGGTTTTGCTTATTTGTTCCCGGAATATCATGTCACAAGTGACAGGATGTCTGTCTTGCATTGATTTGAATTGCCCATCAGGATGTGTACTGAGCATGCATAAGACATAAGAAAAAACGATGTTAGTACGAGTGCTGCAACACTGCGTGCTGCCAACTTTTTTTTATCGGTGTTGATGCATGAGGATGGTTTGACGCAGATTTGTAAGTACCTATTCAAGACTCACCCGAATGACAAGTCATAAAAAATTGTAAATGTATCCCCGTCATGCCAAGTGCAATCAATAACAAAATTATTTCTAACTCACCTGTATTTTGCGAGAAAAACTATTTCTAAGGTGTTGTCAAATGTTATAATTAATTTGCTAGTGCCAAATTGCGTCCCATTCTTGC
>JAULBS010033733.1:0-10207 GCA_032355785.1 Symmetromphalus regularis
GTGGTATACACCTACCCACTGAGCCTTGCGGAGCACTCACTCTGGGTTGGAGCCGATACTGAGATTAAAAATTCCATCCCTCGACTGAGATTTGATCTCAGTACCTACCAGCCTCGAGTCCAATAGCTTAACCACTACGCCACGGAGGCCGGTTCTATCTTGTCTGAGGGATAGTGCATATAATAGATTCATTGCTGCTTCTCAATAATGGTGTATGACAAAACTTTGATTAGCTTAACAGTCTAGCCAGTGACGTTGGCCGTTTATCTTCGTCTCAATCAAAACTCACAAATTAATCACGATTAACCAAATCAATATGATAGTATTGTGGCAATGTTTTACAGTTTTATTTCTCCTTTTTTGGCAATATAAGAATACTAATTTCAGATAGAAACTGGGCACTCGGTAAACCCACGTTCCAGTCATCTACTTATATATACGATGGAAATTTTCCACTAAACTCTAGCCTAGCTGTGGACGGAAACGTCTCCAATCGCGACTACCATCATTCTTGTAGTATGACTACTGGACTTGACGGATATACATTCTGGAGAGTGGACTTGGAAACAATTATAAATGTTTATGAGATCAGGATTACCACTATGTACAGTAAGGATCGTAAGTATAATATTATACAAACCAAGTTCACACCAACTAACGTATGCGTATTATGTAGTATCAAAGGTAGTATATATAACGCACATGTAGTATATGTCATGCACATATATACTTTAAAACCAGTTGATTTTTTTTATATAGTCCTTGCCAGTATGGTTAATGACTGCTGGAAAGACCCCAATAGTCACGCCTTCAATCTTCACTATTATGGAGTGTTATATTACTACTACTACTACTGATACTACTACTACTACTACTACTAATACTAATACTAATACTACTACTACTACTACTACTACTTCTACTGCTACTACTACTGCTACTACTACTGCTACTACTACTTCTACTACTACTACTGCTACTTCTACTTCTACTGATACTACTACTACTACTACTACTAATACTAATACTACTACTACTACTACTACTTCTACTGCTACTAATACTGCTACTACTACTGCTACTACTACTTCTACTACTACTACTGCTACTACTACTTCTACTGATACTACTACTACTACTTCTAATACTGCTACTACTACTACTACTACTACTACTACCGCTACTAATACTTCTACTGCTACTACTACTTCTACTGCTACTACTACTACTACTAATACTAATACTAATACTACTACTTCTACTACTACTACTACTACTACTACTACTACTACTATTACTACTACTACTACTATTACTACTACTACTACTACTACTACTGCTACTACTACTACTACTGCTACTACTACTATTACTACTGCTACTATTACTACCGCTACTAGAACTTCTACTGTTACTACTACTTCTACTGCTACTACTACTACTACTACTACTTCTACTACTACTATTTCTACTACTACTACTACTACTACTACTACTGCTGCTGCTACTGCTACTACTACTATAACTGCTACTAAAACTGATACTACTACTTCTACTACTACAACTACTACTACTGCTACTGCTACTACTACTACTACTTCTAATAATATAATAATAACAATAATAATAATCGTAATAATGATAATTATAATAACATCGTTTTTTATTTGTGTTTTTTGTGTATTTGTTGGATCTTGTGAGTGTGTTTTTATTTTAAAAAAAAATACATTTAATGTGAGAAATATGTGTGGCTAGTGACCATTATATATTAAATCACAGATAGCAGTACGATACCGTCTAGCATATGTTTATATTTGTTACCACAGCGACCACTTAGATCTGGGAATTATTGTTCATAATGTCTCTGTGAGCATTATTATATATTGGTTTAACCGTTAATTTTATTCGGTAGATTTGTTCTGTTTATCCAATGGAAGTTATCGTACTAAAACTGATGGCAATTATATTGACCATGACATTAATACGCTCCACGAACTATTTTCCTATAGCAACGCAGTAAAACTTCGTCGTTATAAACATATATTGCTATTTAAAAATACATAGTTAAAACAAAATCGTGTAACAAATATATAAAATAGTAACTATTTTTTTACAGGCGAATGAACACACTAACGTTGCTAAGTGCACAGTATGTGTGGTATTTCATTATGGTGTGTCTAAAAAAAACCCAGGACAGCTAAATAATTTTAGGGAAAATCAATAACATTTGGCTGTAATAATAAATATAATATTAAACTCGTTACCATTTGTTATGAAATGTATGTCCCTCGTGAACTAATTTTCATTTGTCACTCGCTAAAGATCGTGACGAAGAAAAAGTATTTCACTCGAGACATAAATTTGATAATAAATGGCAACTTGTTTAATATTCTCTATATAAGAAGCTGGTATAAATATAATAATTAGAGCAATATAAATAGTATCATGTTCATCGAGTATGAACATATTATGACTGTTCAAAATGTTCACTTTTTATATTGTTATATTTCAGCTCATCCACTAGCTAACTTCAAAGTAGAGATTTCTGATACAAAAGACATTTATAATACCACGCTTTGTATCCGTCGGCCGGAAGAGCTTAGATTGGGATCGACAGTAACATTGAATTGTCAAAAACCAACACCCGGTAGATACGTATGGATCAAATTAGTCCGTAGAAATGTAATACTGGCAGTGTGTGAGGTCCAAGTGCATCAGTATAGGTACAAAGTATCGAAATAAACATAGAAACGTCACCTTTCAAATGAATAATACGTTTAAGTAGCAATGCAGTGTGTTACGACTTGCAGTCAATCACAAGTTGTTCAGTATTAAAGCATAATTTGTTTGCAAGTAAATTGCTAAATTGCTAGTACGTTGTTGTTTTAATTTAAATGAGGATACTCTCTTTGTATGTCTACAATATATTATATGCACGCTCAGCATTTGTTTTAGAACCCAACTTTTAAGTGCATTCCAGTTGTATTCTTCCAGTGAACTGTACCAAGTGTATTCCCGTCCAATTGTATTCTTCCAGTGAACTGTGCCAGGGGTATTCATGTGCAGTTGTATTGTTCCAGTGAACTGTATCAAGTGTATTCCCGTCCATTTGTATTCTTCCAGTGAACTGTGCCAGAAGTATTCCTGTGCAGTTGTATTTTTCCAGTGAACTGTATCAAGTGTATTCCTGTCCAGCTGTATTCTTCAGTGAATTGTATCAAGCGTATTCCCGTACTGTTGTATTCTTCCAGTGAACTGTACCAAGTGTATTCCCGTCCAATTGTATTCTTCCAGTGAGCTGCACCAGGTGTATTTCTGTGAGGTTGTATTATTCCAGTGAACTGTATTAAATGAATTCCTGTCCAGTTGTATTCTTCCAGTGAACTGAGTCAAGTGTATTACTGTGCAGTTGTATTCTTCCAGTGAACTGTACCAAGTGTATTCCCGTCCAATTGTATTAATCCAGTGAACTGTACCAGGTGTATTCCTGTGCAGTTGTATTCTTCCAGTGAACTGTATCAAGTGTATTCCCGTCCATTTGTATTCTTCCAGTGAACTGTGCCAGGAGTGTTAAGTGAATTCCTGTCCAGTTGTATTATTCCAGTGAACTGTATTAAGTGTATTCCTGTGCAGTTGTATTCTTCCAGTGAATTGTATGAAGTGTATTCTCGTCCAGTTGTATTCACCAAGTGAAATGTATCAAGTGTATCCCTCTCCGGTTGAATTATTCCAGTGATCTGTATCTGGTGTATTCCTGCCCAGTTGAATTATTCCAGTGAACTGTATCAAGTGTATTCCTGTCCTGTTCTATTCTTCCAGTGAACTGTATCAAGTTTATTCATCTCCAGTTGTATTGTTCCAGTAAACTGTATCAATTGTATTCATATCCAGTTGCATTCTTCCAGTCAACTGTATTGTGTTATTCCCGTCCAGTAGTATCCTACCAATTAACTGTATTAAGTGTATTCCCGTCCAGTAATATTCTTCCAGAGAACTGTAGCAAGTGTAATCTAGTCCAGTTATATTCTTCCAGTGAACTGTATTAAGTGAATTCCTGTCCAGTTTTATTCCTTCGGTGAACTGTATTAAGAGTATTCCCATCCAGTTGTATTTTTCCAGTCAACTGAGTCAAATGTATTCCTGTGCAGTTGTTTTCTTCCAGTGAACTGTATTAAGTGTATTCCCGCCCAGTTGTATTCTTCCAGTGAAATTAGTTAAATGTATTCCTGTGCAGTTGTATTCTTCCAGTGAACTGTATTAAGTGTATTCCCGCCCAGTTGTATTGTTCCAGTGAAATGTATCAAGTGTAATCTTATGCAGTTGTATTCTTCCAGTGAACTGTATTAAGTGAATTCATGTCCAGTTGTATTCTTCCAGTGAACTGAGTCAAGTGTATTCCTGTGCAGTCATATTCTTCCAGTGAACTGTATTAAGTGTATTCCCGTCCAGTTGCATTATTCCAGTGAACTGTACCAGGTGTATTCTTGTGCAGTTGTATTCTTCCAGTGAACTGTATTAATTGAATTCATGTCCAGTTGTATTCTTCCAGTGAACTGTACCAAATGTATTCCCGTCCAATTGTATTATTCCAGTCAACTGTATCAAGTGTATTACGTAAAGTTGTATTCTTCCAGTCAAGTGTATCCCTGTCCAGTTGATTTATTCCAGTGAACTTTATCAAGTGTATTCATGTCCAGTTCTGTTCTTCCAGTGAACTGTATCAAGTGCATTCATGTCCAATCGTATTCTTCCAGTGAACTGTATCAAATTTATTCCTCTCCAGTTGTATTGTTCCAGTGAACTGTATCAAGTGTATTCCCGTCCAGTAATATTTTTCCAGTCAACTGTATCAAGTGTATTCCAGTTCAGTAGTATCCTTCCAGTGGACTTTATTAAGTGAATTCCCGTCCAGTTGTATTCTTCCATTGAACTGTTTCAAGGCATGTAAGTGTTAATCTCCATACTGACCTTAACCCAGAGTGGATGCTCGGCAAGTCTCAGTGGGTAGGTTTATGTTACTTGCACCGACTAGTGGCACACAACTGGTGTAAATGTTAATCTCCATAATAACCTTAACCCAGAGTAGATGCTCGGCAAGTCTCAGTGGGTAGGTTTATGTTACTTGCACCGACTAGTGGCACACAACTGGTGTAAGTGTTAATCTCCATACTAACCTTAACCCAGAGTGGATGCTCAGCAAGTCTCAATGGGTAGGTTTATGTTACTTGCACCGACTAGTGGCACACAACTGGTGTGTTAATCTCCATACTGACCTGAACCCAGAGTGGATGCTCAGCAGGTCTCAGTGGGTAGGTTTATGTTACTTGCACCGAGTCGTAGTCCACAACTGGTTCATCAAAGGTCGTGGTATGTGCTATCCTGTATGTGGGACAGTGTCTATAAAAAAAAAATCATTTTTGCTAATAAGAAAGAGTAGTCAATATAGTGGCGATTTTCCTCTAAAGGCCAGATGTCGCAAAACACAAGATACATAGCACATAACAGGGGCGTTGGAACGGAATTCATATTGGGAGTGGGGAAGGGGGTGCTGCTCCCGTTGCTGGTGAATAATTTAACTATGAATAATGAATAACTAAATATTTATGGAGATTATTAGGGGGTTACAATACCCCCCCATCCCTGTGACGCCAACGCCCCTTCATAATAGCTGCTGAATAAACAATGTGCTTAGGTGGCGTTAATGCCCCAGTCTCACAAACAATGTGACCGCAATGCAATCTCTTGATGACTGATTTCAATGGCGATCGTATGAGTCCAGTGAGACAACTTCTGCCCATATTTGGAATTAGGGTATGATCGACGATCAGTCAGCAATAATTCCATTTTGTAAATACACATGTTTTATAAATACTTGGATTGGTCTAAATGACATTATGCGACTTAAAACCACAACGTTCATAGATGCATGAACATCAGTTTTGCACTACTTGATGAATTATATCAAGAAAGGAATCACTAAGGAACTCCCCCAAGATTCTAGTTTTAAACATCAAACGATGACGTCAAAATGACAGACGTGCCATCCAATTTGTTTGGAGATTTTAATTTAGAAACTTTTTTATCAACTACAACGAAATACGAGTTTGGTCCTATTTAATCTCATACATATCGTAACTGTCGACACATGTGCCTTCTTTCACAATTACAAAGCCAAAACAATAATAACAAATATTAATAATAATAATAACAGCGACAGTAATTTTCATCAAAAAATCATTAACATGTTTGGGTACTTACTTCAATTAAGTTCAAACTTTGAGACCAATTTTGATTTTAGAAGTGGTCTTGTATCAGCAGCAGAACCACAAGTTAGATTTGTCATCGTCTCGGGATATTAAAACAATCACCTGCAAACATCAATATAAAATAATAATAACAAAACTAATAGTTATTATTATTATAGTAATTATTATAATTAAAACAATAATAATTAGTTATTTTAATATATAAATATCAATATAAAATAATGATAATAACAAAACAACAATAATACTTATTATTATTATTATTATAGTGATTATAATAATTAAAACAAAACTAATAATAATTTATTTTAATATTATTATATAAATATCAATATAAAATAATAAATATAATAAAACAACAACAATATAACTTATTATTATTATTAGTGTTATAGTAATTATACTAATTAAAGCAAAACAATAATAATAAGTTATTTTAGAAGAATTGCAAAGTAAGATGAAACACAAAAGAGTTTAAAGTTTGTTTTTATTTAATGACGCCTCTTGAGCACATTATAAGTTGTAGAAGCATCACGAGGGGTATATGGTTTGTTTTTATGCACCCTCTGTGAGTTCTGTTACCCCGAGCCGACGGTGAGGGGTAAAAGAACACACAGAGGGTGCATAAAAAGCTATATACCCCGAAAGATGCTTCTACAACGAATTTATCTTGTCGACCTGTTAATTAATCAAAGCAATGCAAGTGAATAACGATTAGCAATTTGTTAATGAATCCGTAACACAGGAACGCGAACGAAGTCACTCGACACTGACGAAATGTAGTCCATCGATAAAACAATTAATACAATAACACCACTACCGATAATTAGGCTACGTTGCCATGTTCAACATTGCATTTGGTAAATATATTTTAAATAATTATATTTATCCTAAAAATTCCCCATGATATCCATGTCATAAACCCATTTGATCATTTTCTTTATTAACTCGTATAATAATGGTATGCAAATTTAAAGGTATATGCAAATTTGCAAGGTCGGTGGGAAACAAACCCATGAAAGAATTTATTTTACCATCGGAAATTGTTTTATTATTGACGAAACGGGTACAGGAAACATAATAGCAGATTTGGACAATTCAATGTTTAAGGTGAAAATAGATGAAACTGATTACGATGCACGTTTGCAGGTTATCGTCAGTACGGCCATTGAATCGATCGATACCGTCACCGAATTGTCAAACATGTTGTTGCTGTTGTTTTGAATAATCGCTTCAGGGCTTTAAATACTTACTTAAATATTTTATAGTTCTGAGTAATAATCACTTACAAACTTTAAACGGATGAGACCTTTTTATTTATAAAGATTAATTATTAGAGTTACTAGAGAACTATATCATGGCGTAGTGTACATCGTATGAGTGTAGCGAGAAGTCCAATCAGCTGATCGACAGCGACTCATATTAATCCGCGGTTTATGCAGAATTCACTTTTTTTGTTTTTCTAAATATTGATATAATAAGCTATTTTATGAGAATTATTGGATAAATAGAATTCGCTACTCGTGTTAGTTAATCGGTATTTGTGTCGGCAAATATACTTAATTGATTATGAAGTTTGTTTTTAATATAAATGGGGTGGCAGTAAATGTTTGAAAATTACAGACGGGGTATAAGAAAAATTGACCCGCCCACAGGCAAATAAGGATATTTGTCAACCGGCAAACAACCAATGGGATTAAAGAATGTTACATGGAGTCGAGATCTTATCAGCGGCTATTGGACGCAATGATATGGCCATTTTGACATATGTATTAAGAAGAAACCTGCTGCCGCCACATAGGCTACTCTTTCCGATAAGCAGTAATAGGTCTTTTAAATGCACCGTCCCATAGACAGGACAGCACATACCACGGCCGTTGATGAACTAGTTGTGGACCACTGGTTGGAACGTAAAATACCCCAAACAGCAACTGGGTCCACTGAGAAGGATTGATCCAACGACCGATCAGTTCACAGGCAGACACGCTACCGTTTGAGCTACATACCGCTCCTGAAACACAAAAGACGAAACTGTCTTACACTACTTCCTACCCTTCAACATTTCAAATTCGATTAACATTTGTTTTCCACTATTTGCATCATATCAATTACTACATCTTCTAACTGGTTGAAGGTACTTACATGAAGCAGAACATAATGACACGATACAGAGAAACCCTATGGTATTTTGTGATCTAGATAGTCTTGGACATTTGATGATAAACACTGAACACTAAAATCATAGAGGGAATAGTTTAAAATAACTACACAGATAATTTTAGATGAAGAAGAATATTTAAAATTTATTTTGAATTATGTATGTTTTCGTGTATTTGTAAAGAAATTAAAAACAAATAAAGAAATAAAGAAATATATAAACAAACACACAAATAACTTAATAATGTTTCTAGTCTTGTCTAAAGAAAGCAAGTATTGGTTAGAAATTAAAGATAACTTTGGCTAAACAAACAAAAAAACCAAACAAAAACGCACATTGTTTTAAAATAAATGAACTGGAAAATAGTTCGGTTTCACATGACGTCGATGTGGAGAAACACATTAAAAAACAAACATTTATTAACATAGAAGACACCTAGGGTTGATCTATGTAATAATAATAATTATTATTATTATAATAATAATGATGATGATGATAATAATAATAATGATAATATTATTAATAATGGTAATAATAATGATAATAATAATAAATTATCACTTGTAAAGATTTTGATTAAAACAAAAGTTCGAAACATTAACCCATTCGCCATTCAATCTCTCCCTAACCCCCACTGGTAAACAATACCCTATTCGGCTAGTGGTAGATTTATGTTCACTTTGTTGATGAAGTACAAAGGGAATAAACATATTACCTTCTTAATAAACTGTTATTTTAATGACGTAGACTATTAGTTGATAAATATAATCTTTCCTTCTTGCTATAATACCCTTTAAAAAGGAACACGTGACGTGGTCTCTAACATTTCCAGCCAATCAATTCTCTGCACGTACTGGTAATGTAATACGTCATTATTCTTACAAAATTCGGCATCCTTTGATATGTTAAATACATACCTGTATTAAATAACAGTAAAATTATAATATATTCATCTATAAATTAAAACATTTGGAAAAATAGTTCTGTTGTAATTAATCAAACAGTTATTCACCGATATATACTCTTCAAAAAATAGGGAACTCTAATAAAAATTTACAATTGCCAAAATTGTATGATATATTATTAGCTGCGGGGAATTGTTATATATGATAATAGTGAATTAACTGGGTAAACGGAGCGGGATCTAGCTCAAACGGTATCGTATCTGCCTGTGAACCGATCGGTCGTCGGATCGATCCTTCTTAGTGGACCCATTGGCAGTTTGGCCCATTCTCCGTTCACAACTGGTTTATCAAAGGCAATGGTATGTGATGACCTGTTGGTGGGACGATGCATATAAAATATATCTTGTTGCTTATCGGAAAGAGTAGCCTGTGTGGCGGCAGCGGGATTCCTCTAAATGCATATGTCAGAATGACCATATGATTGACGTTCAATAGCCGATGATGAGATAAAAAAATCAATGTGCTCTAGAGGTGTCGTTAAACAAAACAAACTTTACTTTAACTGGGTAAACATCACAACCGATAGTTCACTATTGCAATAAGTGTTATGACCGTCAAAGATCTTGAAGGATGACTTGTGTCAGAAGTGAAATTTGAAAGTTGAGGTGATGGTTTTGTTATTGTTTATCAGTAGTGAGTGATACCGCCATGATGTGTCAGACCTTCATTCCATCGACGAGGCATACTGCGCATGAGTCTCCCAATGACCATTCGATGGAATCTATTCCTTTCCTCGTGCAGCACCTGACCAATGACCGCTAACGTTCATTATAGAGAGTTCATATAGTACATAATATACAATATACTTTACTCATCAA
>JAULBS010033744.1:0-10207 GCA_032355785.1 Symmetromphalus regularis
ATGTCTTTAGAGGAAACCCGCTACCGCCACATAGGCTACTCCTTCCGATAAGCAGCAAGGGATCTTTTATATGCACCATCCTTCAGACAGGATAGCACATACCGCGGCCTTTGATAAACCAGTTGTGGACCACTTGTTGGAACGAAAATAGTCCATACTGCAAATGTGTCCATTTGAGCTACATCCCACTCACTCAACTGTTACTATTACTATAATTTACGGCTATATAACAATATGTGACTTCCCTCGTGAGGATTTTTAAAACGTATAATTGATTATTTCGTCTTTCTATATTACAATTTCGCTAAAGGCCCACATAAATTAATTTTGTGTTTCGGGTCGTCCGCCCGAATTGATTTTCTGTGACGCTTGTGTCAAATCATATGCGCAAATTATATTTTTCTCAATTTTTTTTATAAACTAAAACTTACAATAATCGCTTCAAAATTGTTTATGCTTTATATAATTCTAACCATTTTAGAAGTAAATTACTTCGATATTTTGAAGAATGCGTTGACGTTTTCAAGTCACTGCTATTACACCGGAGTTAACATGTTGTTTCGCTCTCATTCCCATTCGCCTTGAGTCGTTTCATAAATGCTCTCCTCAGACTTCAATACAGTAAACACAAACTAAATCTAACTCTCCTTCACATACTCTCTTGGGTACAATTTCGTGGTATTTAAGTTTGTGTTGAAAAGAAAAAAACCCGTGCTGTGTTTTCCTGTCTCCCTCATTGATTTTTAAACGTTGTGAGACCCAATAACACAAAATTAATTTATCATGGCCTAGTATGAAGACAATCTAAAAGTAAAGAAAAGTTTATTTTATTTAACGACTCCTCTAGAGCACATTGATTTTTTATCTCATCGGCTATTGGACGTCAATCATATGGTCATTGTGACATATTTATTTAGAGGAAACCCGCTGCTGCCACATAGGCTACTCTTTCCGATAAGCAACAAGGGGTCTTTTATATGCACCTTCCCACAGACAGGACAACACATACCACGGCCTTTGATGAACCATTGTATACCACTGGTTGGAACTGATTATTTTATTGCATATGCAGATAGCTATACAGGTCTGTGAGAAATATGTTTTATTTTGAAATGATGTCAGGGGCAATAAATTTTTGTAAAATGTTTTATTTATTTATTATTTATTTTACTAACAATACAGAGGCGTTTGAACCGGGGGTGCGGGTTGGGGGGCGCTGGGAAACTTAATTCCAATAAATATGTTCCTTATTCTTCGTCATTTTACCAATGTATGACTCCCAATAGCCGATGTTTATTTTTTTTTGTGCTGGGGGGTCGTTAAACTAACAAACAAACAAACAAACAAAACCAACGCCCAATGGTCGAACCTACCGGTATTGTCAAACCAAGAATAAAGTCACCGGTTTTTCTCTCCCTGTTATTTTATTGCTGATCGGTTGAATACCCCTAGAGTCAAACAGAAGCTTTCTCTCGAACCAGTTTATTGGTCAGAAAAGAAAAATCAAACATGTTTAGCTCGAACAGCTATCTGAAGAAATATGAAATAATTATTTATTAATTTTTCATCGACCCTTTCACGTCAATAATGAAGTTAACTATTATAAATTCGGAATTAAATCTTTACCTAGATAATATGCTGACTTGTGTTGTTTATTTAGCACCTGTCAGTAATTATCTTTCAAGCAGCAGACAGAAACATAGATATGCTAATTACGGTACTAGTCCAGTCAAAATAGGGTTTGACCCAAAGTAAATTGCAACAGAATTTTTTTCACTGGTATGAATTTTGGAATAGTCCCCTAAAAGACAAACTAAAAGTTTACCATGATGAATTTGGTTGAAAGGGGTCAAATTAGCATAATTATGCAAATTAACCTTTATAAGAAAACTGTATTTATGCTGTAACTTTGCCACCACCTGTCAAAAGTTGGTAGAAATGTTGTCTACACACACATTTCAGGGTCAGATATGCAAACAAACACAAATAAAATATGTTTATTGTATTTGAGCAACATAAAATAAGCAAATAAGCCAATAAAGATATTAAGAATATTACTACTACTATAGATTTATGAGAAATGAGCAAAAATTGTATTTAATTAACATACAATATGCAAATTAGTCTACATTTAATGAAAAATTAATTTTCTGACATGTTTAGTTACATTTGATCTTTAGCTCTTTAATTTAGTTTGAACAAGGCTTTCAAAACTGATAAGCATAACAAGAAAGTCAATTTAACAATATAATGAACTTTTTATCACCATATATTGTCAAATTAAAATATGCAAATTAGCTTCTAACATTCCTGAAGCAGTTTTGGCAATAACTCGGCAACTAAGTATCCGAATATGATAAATTAAGTGTCTGTACCCATGTTTTGGGGGTTGGGAAAACCAATGAAGATATTAATAATATTATTACTACAACAGATTTATTAGAAATGAGCAATAATTCTCCATTTAATTTGAAAACTCATAATTATCCTGACAATGTAAAAGTAATGACAAGACCAATGTTATTGGAGTCAAGGAAACAAAAGAAACAAATAAATAAATGAGTTCAGTATCTGAAGGGAATGCCAGACTAATATTCAGGGTTTGCATCATGTACAAAGTTTTTGTCCTGTTCAGTGTTTTCTTCATCTTCAACCGACTTCAGGGAGTTCTTACAACTTAGTTCTTTACAATAACCATATGAATATGTACAGTTCAAATGGAGGTTCTTACAAGTACATCTATCAGTATGACACCCAGTCTTACAGTTGGATCTGAACAGTTGGAGTAGCTCTTCTGCTGCTGGTGGTTCATCAGTTTTCACAGGCCTTAAATTACCATCCCCATTCTTCAAGTTCTAAAGGTTCTGCATTCCCGGACCATTTTTTTCGCAGGTTACGCTAGCGAGTTATTTTACGTGTTCCATGCTAATAATAGTTGGCCTTTATTTATCCAAACTAGTATGTCGAGTGCTCTTCATTGCAGTTTTGTCGTTCCGGTTTTGATCTTCTTCTTTTTTCTTGAAATTCCACTAGCCATCAGGCTTTTAGAAAGTGATTATTTGGTAGCCCGACCGCAATAACCACTAGCCACGGGAGTCGGGCTACCGTATTCCAGAAACCCTGCGGTTTTAATACTCTTCATGAGTACCTGTTACCAGGTCATTTGAGAGACCTACCCAATACCGGTCTCTTCTATGTATGATATGTAGGCCATTTAAAAAACTGCCATATATTTCAGGGTTTTTCTCTTCTAACTCGTTCATCATCTGTAAATATATACAGATTTAGCATACAAAGTGTGATCGGATGCAGCAAAATGTCTTGCATGGCTTGTAATGGCCAGCTGCCAGTTCATCCTGCTTCTATGAACATTCGAAGGATGTTGATCATTTCTATGTACTGAAGCCAAAAGTTTCTTTTCTGCTTTGATCTTTGCTATAATGTTCTGGAGAGCATCAGATAATGATAAGTTATCTGCAATGCTAGCATCTTCCATTATTCTATCATATAATTCACCAGCTCTATCCAGGTCTTCGTTGAGAGCAATCTGACCATCTGACGTATCTTCACCCAGAACTGCCTCCCCTGGACTGTCATCATCTGGTTGAGTAGGTAGTGGCAGATTGAATGCATTTGAAACCAACATGGTATTGACGGCCGCATCAACAACAAAATAACCACGAGTTGTTCTAGAAATGTATTTGCCACTGAGTATGCTAGACATCATTATCTGCATAAACCACTTCTAGGATCTCTTGAAGTGTCATTTGAAGTCCACAACTGACTTAGGTCACTCCAACTTGGTTCAGATTCAATGATGGTCATGGCTTTCCAGAATAACGGCTGGTCTAATGCTATTACTGTGGTGACTTGACTTCGTAATACTTAGCTTGGTCACACACATAGCTTAAGGTTGAGAGGATGTAGGTCATATCACAGGAATCCATGTCGATTATAGGTAGGTAAAGCACAGTTGACTTGCCAGGAAATTAACCAGTTTGCATCATACCTGACCATGTAGGCCTCCATAAATGAAGCAGAAGTGATATCCAGAGATGGTCAATGTTTGCTGTTGCATCCTCAACATCTATCAGTACCAGCTTATTTATATGTCAGTGTGTCCTTTTCATTATGCTGATACTTAAAGTACTTGATGTTTATTCTACCAGCTCTAAGAATGTGAATTTTGTCCTAGGCAATTATCCCCATTCCATGGAATGTATTAAGTCAATAGATGCTTGTGGAATGTATCAGCAATGAACTGTGATGTAAAATGATGATGCATCTCTATAGCAAGGCCAAACTGTAGTGGCGCCATGTGGCCTGCATGACTGCCTGTCCCATTAGAAATGGTTTTATTGTCTTCTCAAACATTGCAAATGTGGGTCTAGCCGCTGGTTTTATTTAATTTAAGTATTTAGTTTGTGACTTATGCGAGAAAATCCATTTTTCAGTAATGGCGGAAGCTAATTTGTATATATTACATCACATAATGTAGTAATTGGATTCTAAATATTATTATTTGTTTTACTTAATAAAATAAGAGTAAAAACTTAGTTTTACTATGACTGGAAACACATTTGCATAACTATATCAGAAAGAAAGGTGTTTATACAGAATAAACTTTTAGTATGGTGATCAGGACACTTTACTGAAATATATACAAGCAAAAACATTTCTATTGCAATTTGTTTTGGGTTGAGCCCTAAATTGAGCTACATTGACTGGACTACTGGATGCAATGTATTTGATGCAGCAGTCTTGGCATAAGGTGACACAAAAAAAAAATTGCTAATTGTTTCTGTCACGCCAAGTTTATTCCTAGCTGTAACGATGACCTGACTTTGAAAGAAGATGAAGACTATGAATCAGGTGGCGACTTGCCTCTGGCACACCTGGCAGAACTTAGTATCAAAAGTGGGAGGTGATTCTACAGCAGCCTAATAAAGCACGACTTTTTAAATCAAATATTTCTAGAAACAGATTTATAATGTGTTTGTTATTTTGTATATTTTAAGGTGATTAATAATTGTTACAAATGTGTATGTATATCTGATCCAACATCTGATGGGACTTTGTTACACTTGTCATTTAAACGATCTTGCCCAAGATGGGTTTAAGGAAATATGCAAGGTTGTCTGATTGATAATTGATCTCGGAATCACCCGATCGTGACCGAACACATGTTTCGAACTACTTGATAGGTCGAATTGATTTTAATGCACAAACTACAGGCCTCATAGGTGAAGTCGCTCATGAATAGCATCTGAAAAAAAAAAGCTTCCTATGATTTCACATAAAACACCGTCATTAACAAGTATTTGTACTTTTAAAAATAAAGTCTCTCTCTGGTAGAAAACTTCCCCCTCTCATGTTAGGACGGATAAGTGACTTCTCCTTAAAAATCAGACCTCATGGCCACCGGAACTGGGGCGGCAGTAATCATTAAAATTATATCTCCAGTATCTACATTTCAAAATTTTCCATAATGTCCTGAACCTCACTAGCCCTCAACATAGCTAGTCCGCTGCCCTAATGTCACAATCGTTCCGGCAACCCTGGACCTGAAGATAAACATTTTATCCTCACCATGATTTTCTGTACTGTGAAAAGTGCTTGCGGAGGTATTTCTGAAAGGCGAGAGGATGCGGTACATTCATAATTATGAGCTTATCCACCATGTCAGGGTGCAATGCTGCAAATACCCATGCCACGGCTCCACCCCAGTCATGACCAACAAGGATACATGAACTGTAACCTAAATGAGAAAAATGTTATAGAGTTAAACATAGACAAAATCATTTACTTGGGCATACAAACTTAAAACAAAGAAATGAGTATAACACAGAATATTAGTTTGCTAGCCTTAAAAATGGAAAAAGAAGAATTTAAAATGAAAAGAGTGTAACTTAAAATGAAAAGAGTGTAACTCAGGTTTTTTTTTATTTCAACACGGTTTCTTAAAACTCATGATACAGTAACACTAAAATAGTCAATGAACTAAAACTGTACCATGCATTAAATGTCTCCAAATTTTATCTGTCCCTCACAGGACATGAAAATTCTTCACTTGAGATGTAATCAAAATTACCCAATGCTGGAATCAACTGCTTTAAGTCAGCTGCCATCTTTTCCCTTCGATAGTTTGCAACTCCTGATGGTTTGTCAGAGTCTCCATACCCTCTCTGGTCTATTGCAACTACTCTGAAATACACAGAAAACACATTATTAATGTCAACTGAAGGAGAATGATTTAAAAAGAGTCATCAAATTGAATGAATCATGTAATGAACATTAATGTAGGTTTTTTGATCATTTCAACAATTAGCATTTTTCAAAAATATGAAGTATTTTTAAAGGAAATTGTCACAAACCTTTAGCAACACATGTATTACTACTGTATCTCCCATTCTAACCACATAAATGTACATAGGAATATGCTTTAAAAAAGGGCAATTACTGAATTCAAAAACGTCTTAAGAAACCTTTTTAATGATCAATTTGAATCCATAACAGAGCGGAATGTAGCTCAAACGGTAGCGTGTCTGCCTGTGAACCGGTCGGTCGTCAGATCGATCCTCCTCAGTGGACCCATATGCCGATTGGGCTATTTTCCGTTCCATCTAGTGGTCCACAACTGGTTCATCAAAGGCCGTGATATGTTCTGTCCTGTCTGTGGGATGCAGCTTATGGGAAAGAGTAGCCTATGTGATGTCAGCGGGTTTCCTCTAAATAAATCTGAATGAACATATGATTGACGTCCAATAGCCGATGATAAGATAAAAATAAATGTGCTCAAGACGCGTCATTAAATAAAACAAACTTTACTTTGAATCCATAAACAGTTGAATATAGGATTTGTAGAATTAATTAATGTGCATGCATCAGATGATTACTTTCTTGTTTTTTACTACATTAGCAGTTGTTTCTTATTTTTGGGAGAACATTTAGAATATTTTTCACTGAACTCTATTGCCCTTATTAACAGCCAATTTAATTTTTGTAGAGGTGATGAGGGCATTGAACAACTAATCCAAAAAATTCCCTTGACCAAAACTGCAGCAGCACAATCAAAATGAACAATCATGCAATATCCAAGAGTTGCAGTAGTCCACAGATGCTGATGCTGGATTTCAGAAAGGGGGCAGTGTGGGGGGGGGGGGGGGTTCGAATTTGATGGGTGAAGAGAACTGGGTGACAAAATTGTTAATTTTCATGTCTTTCCAATCGCAAAATATTTTTTTTTTAATTTTATAATACGAGGAAAGAGGTGGGGGGGGATCCAGATTCACTGGATAACCCCTCTGGATCTGCTACTAGTCCAGTAAATGCAAAGTTTCTTCTTTTTTTTTCATCTAGAGATTACCAAAGACTTCATAAATTATCTTTCACATGTTATATGAAGAGGTGAAAGTGGGACCTTTCAAAATATCTACATATAGAACTTCTTTTGAAAAGTGTTTTTTTCCAGCATTCTGAGAACCTGAAAATCTGAAATTGCAGAAAAAAAAAGACTTTGTATACAGTATCAGGTATTTAGTTTAAAGGTGTGCATTTGCGTGGCCAAAATCACTTTTGAGACGCACAAACACGTGCACACCTAGCCCTTTAAAAAGTTAAAATTTTCATATGCCTGGTAAGATCAATCAGTGCCAAAGAAAAATGAATAAGAAGGCCAACTTACCATAACACCTAGTATTTATTCAAATATTCATTGTTGCCTAAAATATTACATACTAGTTACTTTCACCTATAATATCACACCTGAAAATATCCCGAAACCACGCTGAAAAAATGCTCATCTAGTGGATCAAAAAAAAAGCCTGCAGTATACAATGTATGATACAGTCTTACAAGTACCTATAATGTTTTTGAAATTCTTTGATCTGATAGCGCCATGAATACCAGAACTCTGGGAAGCCATGGACGAATAGCATGAGTGGTTTCCCTTCATCTCCACTTGCCACATAGTGAATCTTCACTTCCTGAAATAAATATAATTTGGTGAAATTAGATGTCTCACTGTCTGCCTGTGAAGCTGTAGGTCGTCAGATTGATCCTCCTCAGTGGAACCATTTGCAATTTAGGCTATTTTCCGTTCCATTGGTCCACAACTGGTTCATCAAAGGCCGTGGTATGTGCTGTCCTGTCTGTGGGAAAATGCACAAAAAAGACAACTTGCTGCTTATCGGAAAGTGTAACCTACATGTATGTGGTAGCAGCGGGTTTCCTCTAAATACATGTCAGAATGACCATATGATTGACGTCCAATTGCCGATGATAAGATAAAAATCAATGTGCTCTAGAGACGTCGTGAAATAAAACAAACTTTACTTTTACTTTTTTTTTTAACAAGACAACAAATTATTACATGACCATTTCCATGGAAAAGGATAAGTACAATTTGGAGCTGTTATTCAACCCCTGGAATTAAGAAAATGCCCACGGTAATATAAATGCTGTGGACAAATAAGTGTCCACGACTTTTTCTACAGCAATTTTAGCATTCACACATTTCCAAATACAACAGGTAAAAAAAAGAAAAAAATCCTCTGCAGCAAAAAAAGTGCTGTGAAGAATGATAAAAACTCAGCCCCAATCTTCACTGCATTGCTGATTATCGTGGGCAATTTCAGGGGTTTGATTATTGTGTGCCTTTTATTCAAGAAATTAATCCTAAGTTTAATAAGCCTTATTTTATAACACACAGGAATATTTTTGGAAGTGTACAATATATAAATATATAGGCCTACATGTATAATTATATACAATCCATGTTATCAGTCAGTGATAATTCTTTGAATGTTCTTTGAATGCAATCATCAAACACTCCCACCCCAACTCTAAGCTTTATGGATGGCCCCTTATGATAGTTACCTTTAGTGAACATGTACTATACATACTTTCTGCTAACAGTGTCTCAATAGGAGTAATTCTATTTCTGGACATTTGTGAGACCCACTCACCTCTCTTGCAATGCTCTGTACCACAGAAATGTAATGGGCTTCTTAGCTCAGAAAAGGGGAGATAATAAAATAGGTGGCGCATCAATCATCAGGGTCCAAAAGCCTCGGACAATAGCTGTATTTTTCGATGATTTGGTATTCTTTGCTATACCTCTATGGACAAAGAGAATGTTTGTGAGGGAATGACAATCGAACAGTTAAAAGTTGAATTACGGAAATGAGGCGCAAAAGTGTCAGGAAGAAAATGAGAACGTGGTAGAACATTTAAATATTTTATAAAAATGAGAAAACATTTGCCCCAAGTGTGTCTGTGCATCTCTCTCTCTCTCACTATCTCTCTCTCTCTATATATATATCTCTTTCTCGAACTGTTTACATTTTAAAGATAAACCAAACCATTAAAAAGTTATACTAATTTTAGCATATTCTATTTTATTGTTCGATAACAGTAACTTTGTATGAAAAACATAACTTTTTTAACAAGCACTTTACAGTCAACTAATGTCTAAAATATAAATCTAACAACTTTAAATAGCACAGCACACCTTTCTTTACAATTGTAACTTAATTTTTCTCTCTTTAGATCGACTGTCACTACCAAAAGAAAATCCTTCCTATTTAAAGTGTTTTATTTTTCAGCCAATGAGATAACATTTTTGTTTATTTGCTAACATTTTATGCTTGTTAACATTTTCTAATTATTACAGTAACAAAGAATTTAGTTTTCCTTGGGAAACCGATGTCCGCCTGTGTTATGGCAACCAGGCACACAACAACATGTTGAAGGCATTTAAATTGTATCGATTCATATGTTTATCACAATATTGATACGGTTAGTCGCTTATAACATAATAATCAGTAAAAGACGAACCAAGTTTGTAGGACCCCGTCGGTCGACGTGCCATCTGGAATAGAGTTATCTCCACCTGTTCTAGCTAAGACACCCAGTCATCGCCACCATCTACTTGTCCATCGATATCCCATCCCCAAAACACGATGTACATATACTTAGGGATGGCCCCACTGGGATTCAGGGATTGAATTTCATGATGATCCATCTGGATTGGCTGTTATGTCACATAAAGAACACCAGTTGCCATTTGCTCTAGTGTGTTCTTCAAACCCACTGCAATAATTTCAATCTGATTCTCTGACTTTACGTAACGTGTTTGTTTGTTTATTTGTTTAACGACCCCCCCCCCCAGCACAAAAAATAAACATCGGCTATTGGGGGTCAAACA
>JAULBS010033755.1:0-24195 GCA_032355785.1 Symmetromphalus regularis
GGTAAATTAATATTATAATTGCCTATCCTATTTCTATACAAAACTTGGGAACAATCTAGTTTCAATTAAAAAAACTTATCTCTTTGGTTTTATAGATTTTTCTGCATCACATATAATGACATCAGTTTGGTGTATTTTTATTATTGACCATTACTGTTTAAAAACCAAACCAAATGAATTAAAATAAAATACTTTTCATAAAACAAAAAGTACTTCTGTAAACCATGCTTATCTAATATAATAGTCCATGACGTTCAATATGCCACATTAAATTAAAATGATGAAATGTTTTGGAATCAGCCAGTTATAAAGACAATTGTAAAAACAAAGTTGTTTTTATTAATAACATATTACTTAAATCTGCATGCATACCTATTGGTTAATTAGGTACAATATGTTAGATTTAAATAGTGAATATTTGTCATGCAATCTCTCTTATGTCTGGTCACCTAATTACTATAATAGTGAGTAGTTATCACTAGCAGTAATTATTTCACCTACACTTAACAGTTATCTAAGATTACAATAATCTTAAATTTTTAAATAATGATTACTTTTAAAATAAACTGATATGATATCTGGTTAACAAGAAAACAAGTATTTATAATAAAAAAATTACTTAATATCAGTATTGTTTTTCTTTGTCTGATCAGTTGTATCAGAGCTGGTAGAATCTTAGATTCTACTGGTAGAAAGTAGAATTCCAATCTCTACTGGTAGAAAGTGGAATTCCATTCTCTATCGATTCTACCAGATTCCAGTTTCTTCCATGACATATATATGTGTAAATATAATGTACAGTAATGATTTCAGGGCCCCAACCCTGACTTTATCTCTGAGACAATAAAACTTACATATCATATGGGGGGTATGCCATATTAATGTTTTGTTTGATGATAAAGGCAACCTTTCAATTGTTTTAATTTTTTTTATTTATTAATGATCCACTGAAATGCATTTTGGCCGATATGAAATAAATAAAGTTCCATTTTAATCCATTTTTATTAAAATTTCCCCATATTAGAGCCATTGATATTTGCCAGAGAGAATAAAAAATGAAAAACTAACTTAATAATTTGCATATTTTGTCAAATGCTATATACTCAAAGGACTATTTAATTAAACAAATGTTGATTCTAAGCCATACGAAGACTTTAGTTTTAATAATATTTCATTGTTTGTTTTTACAGTTTAAGTGTTGTGGTTTTGAGACATACGAAGACTTTAGTTTTAATAATATTTCATTGTTTGTTTTTACAATTTTAAGTGGTGTGGTTTTTAGACATTTGAAGACATTAGTTATAATAATATTTTTAAATTTATTTTTGCAGTTCAAGTGTTGTGGTTTTGATACTTACGAAGACTACACTACCAAGAATGCTGACTTCTCGTGTGTGTCGGAGAAACCTGAATCGTGCGGTGTCCCACCATCCTGCTGTAAACCTGTAGAGGTAATCTGGTATAATAGTTCTTCACTTTCATCTAATATAAATGAACCAGCTCCAGTGGCGCAGTGGTTAAGCTGTTGGTCTCATGGCTGATAGATACTGGGATCAAATCTAAGTTGAGCCACGGATTTTTAATCTCAGTATCGGCTCCAACCCAGAGTGAGTGCTCCGCAAAGGCTCAGTAGATAGGTTTAAGCCACTTACACCGACCAGTGGTCTACAACTGGTTTATCAAAGACTGTGCTGTCATATCTGTGGGAAATCACATATAGAAGATCCCTTGCTGCTAAGATAGTAGCCTATGTGGCAGTAGTGAGTTTTCTCTAAAGTTCATGTGTCACATAATACCATATGTCAGACACCTAATAGCCGCTGAATAACCAATGTGCTGGGGTGTCATTAAACAAATAATCCTTTCCTAATATAAAAAAACAAAATACCTTTTTACTGACTTTTAGCTTAACATGCAATCATCTTGTTCTGTAATAAGTTGAAATATTTTGTGAACAACTGTAATAATGAATTAAGAAGTGTTAGAACAACTGTGCTATAGAATTGGAAAATAGTATCAGTTGTGTTTTGTTATTTTATCATATTTGTTAAGATATTTCATTAGAATCTTTGAAAGTATTATATTTTTCATATATACTTTTTCAGTCTGTACTGACGTTAATAAATTAAGGCTGTTATAAAATGAAAAAGAAACTGAAGTGATACCTTTCAACATGTTTGTATTACATTTATAACAATGAATGATATATTTTCAGGGTGTGGTGTTAACAGAGAGTTGTGGCTATGGTATCATTGGAAATGCCTCAGTGAGTATTTAACTTTTTATTAGCATTAATTTTTTAATGTCATCTATTGGTCCCATGCCTAAAAGTTGGTTTAATTATTTTTTTGTGAGCCTAGGTGGTCCAGCAGTAGAATGTTAGATTCTCAAGCTGATGACAGTAGTTCAAAACCCTTTGGAGCTTGGCTCACACTTGACATCGTGTCAAAATAACCAAATGTTTGACATCCAATAGTTGATGATTAATAAATCAGTCATTCCTGTTATGTAATAGGTGAACATGTTGTATTTAGTATCACTTGTTTTTTGTGTCATTTTTAATTTTTTTAAAACACCGGCCTTTTTACTTCTAAAAGTGTCTTGCTAGTTATGTTTTTAATGATACAAGTGACTGGGACTTAACCTTATGTCATAAATAATAATTCTTTTTTATCCTCACAATCAGGGTATATCAAGAGTTATCTGCCCTCAAAGTGAGGACTTACTGAGTTTTCTCTGAAATAAACTTCATTTGACTTTTAGCTAACTTATAGTTATAAAACTTGATGTGAAATACATGCACATTACATATAGTTAATACATATTTATTTCAAAGCAGCAATGTTGTTTATTTCAGGTGTACAGTACTATCTACACAGTCGGATGCACAGACTCATTCGTCAAGTACCTGGCTAATCATCTCGACTGTGTAGGAGCTACAGCGTTAGGTTTTTCTATCCCTCAGGTATAGCTTCATATTATTCACTTTAGTATAATTTCCTTTTCACTAATGTACCGGTAATTTATTTTCAATATAATATTTTTCTTTTGCCCCCAGAAACAAAAACAAAGTCAAGATTGGAGGGTCCTTAAATTTAAGCACATTATATTTCAAAACACTGAAGAACATTACCAAACACACATGAATTTGCTATCCTTTAGGGAACTGGCAGGCTGTAAATGTTTTGACACCTCATATATTGTAAAAAGAAAACCCCTTACATAGAAATACTTGTCATGTTTTACAGCATATGAATCATATTGTTATATCATAGCTTCTTTCTGTTTTGTCTTCCAGATCTTTGGCTTCCTGTTGGCGTATTATTTCATCCGTCACGTGCAGAATGTTCGAGTGTGGTACCGAGTGGACAACTACAAGGCCTAGACGACGACAGACAACACAAAATCCAAATCCAATCACCTCACTTGCCAACTAGTCACCTTCCTCTTGCCACACAGTCAACTCTACTAATCAGTGAAATGAGGGGCAGATCCAGTATACTAAAGCGGGGCGAATATGCAGGACCATTGTGAGCAGCGGTAGGTCCCTGGGCTTGATGCTGCATAGGGACCCTGATGACTTGAGACTAAAATATCTATTTTATATTACAAAACATTATGGGCCCTTTGGGGCACTTGATCCTGCTGACCACCTCTCTTGGTGGGCCTGCACGTATAGCACAGGGAATCACTTGTATAGTTAGGTATTCATTGATAACATGAAGATTGATTATACCCCCTCCCGGTATTTACTTTGGATCTGCTCCTAGATATTACAGTCATACGGTGTCTTTGGGAAAGAAATCTTGAGTACTTACTTGACAGTTTTCTTTTGTTTCCATTATGATGATTAAAGATTGCAGGGCGTTAAAGTCATTGTTTAATGGGCACAACAATTATTTCCTTAGTACCTTTTGAACAGGAGGACAAACCATGGGCAAAACAACAAATGTTAAAGTTGTTTATTGGGCAAGACAGAAAAGTTTGTGACATCTGCTCATAGTTTGTGTTGCCTTTACTGTCAAGAACATTGTTCAGGGTACAGATGTTTACTCGGGTTACTCACTCAAAGATGCCCACTTTTTTTCAGGTGACTCATAACTTACATTTCAAACAAATGAATCAAACTATTCAACCAAAATATGTTGATAGAGGCATTGAGACTATTCAAAAAAAATAAAAAAAATGATAGAAGTACTGTACAATTGCTTCAGTCTATTAAAAAATAAAACAGTGATAGGTGATAGTTAGAAGCACTGTATCAAAGAACCTGTAATATTTTGAATTCTGTTTCAAAATTGCATCATTATAACACAAGAAATAGTCATTTACACAAGTAGGTTTAATATATGTAATGCTCTCTTCCATCTCTCTTCAGTATTGGTTTTGGTCTGAAATAAACCTCGCTAACTTACATATTGTTCTTAATACTTTGTACACTTTGCTAGGACTGGACTTATTAATGTCAATACCATACACACTTTGTTGACTCAAAACAAGATAATGGAGAACAGTGGGGTTTGGGTTTTATCAGATATTTCTACACTACTTAAAATACAGACTGTGCTATAACTAGCAAGGTAAGCTAACAAAGGGTATGTATGGTAGTGAGACAAATGTGTACATAGAGACAGTCTGCTCTTTATGAGATCAATGATAGTGGGTTGGTTAATATTTAGCCATCACTTTGTATTAGTTACTCAGTGTTGCTTTGACAGGTAATACGCACTGGTGCTTTTTAGATGTTTTACGGTACATGCTTTATCATTGCAACATTTTTATTGTATTGCTTCACAGCAGTGTGTAGGTAGAGATATAATGACGTATATCCTGTGTATTGGTAGCACTGTGAAGGTAGGGATATAATGACGTATATCCTGTGTATTGGTTTCGTTGTTGTCCATCTTTCATTATTCTGTTTTAACATTCTCTTAAAGTGACATGGTTATAGCTGTACATAGTGTATTTTACAACAAGGATGAGAATTTCCCGCCGATTGGCAATTTCCTGACTTTTATCAGATTTATTTTGACACTTGTCGATATTCCAAATTAAGAAAATAAAGTGGTGGGTGGGTAGATCTGGCAGAAGGCTCATAGCATATTACTCACATGTGACATGTAGTCCTATATATCTGACCATGTAATTTCTGCAATAAAGTGAACATAATATACACTCCCTCAAATGACCATCCTTTTTAGGTCTGACCTGTTCTTATCCCTGTTCTTATCCCTGTTGTAACAAAAACGTACTGGTTTAGTATCACAAATTGATTATCCCCCCTCCCATGTCTGATGCTAAAAAAAATTGGCTTAGTTTACAGTTTACATTCGGGTCAAAATTCTATGAGAAGTGAACAGTTTGCTAATTTTCAGTTATAAAGTTTGAGTTTTTAAGAGGATTTTAAAATGTTTTGTTAAAAATCCGACAACATCAATATTTGATTTCTTTGCAAACTATTAAAATTACTACTTCTTTCCCAATGTTAATATTCTCTTCAGTTTAAAAATGGTACCAGGTATAACCATTTCACATTAATTTTGTTTTATATTGCGCCTAATCTTATATATAAAGCATCATGACACATTTTATTTGATATTGGATCTATACATATAATTTGTATTTTTGCTTTTAAATATTGTGAACATATTTTCATGCATTTTAATTTTTTAGGCAGCAGTTTTATGCATTTTTTGCAAATTAAGCACTTATAAGAATACAAGAGAATTTTATTATTTTGTTTTTGGATAAGATTGGCCTGACAATGGTTCTAATTAAACATTTTAATTCTTATTTTGATGTTTTATAGCTGCGTTATTTAGTTAACTGCTTGTAAACAACGAAGATGTTGGCGTTAGAGTGCCAGTGTTTTTTTTTAAGCTGGGGCTAGATACTGCAGTGTATTGTTCATGTGTTGTGCAGAAGTAGAACTTTTGACATTTTTATACTTAGAAGATACGAAAGCATAATATTTTCAAACTGTGACTAGTATTGTGTGCAATAGGCCTATTTCCCACATACATAATATGTGGTCATGTTTTTAAAATTAATAATCCATATATGGTCATGTTATTGAAATTAATAATTTGATATATAACTGGATTAAATCGGCGTCTATATGACGAAGGGGTGAATATGCAATTTTGCAAAATTACAGAATAACGT
Source organism: Symmetromphalus regularis (assembly GCA_032355785.1). NCBI lineage: Eukaryota > Metazoa > Mollusca > Gastropoda > Neomphalida > Neomphalidae > Symmetromphalus > Symmetromphalus regularis. The sequence goes on from JAULBS010033755.1 coordinate 6,166, forward strand.
TTTTCTAAGTTTGACTTCCCTTTGAATTGCTGTGTTGTCTAAAATTAATTAATTAAAGGAATGAAAGATAAAGTTGTTATTTTCAGAATCAAAACCTATGGCCCTATTAACATGAAAAATGATTTTATGTCAATTTATATAATTTTCAATATTTGCCCCTTTGTCGGAGCGCCGACGAAATATTCAACTCTGTTGTTGTGAAAGTAATACTGTGTTTCAGTAAATATTTTGATTGCCATAGCAACAGTACATAATTATATTGTTTAATTTGTGTTTTACAAAATGTATTAGCCTACTGATAAAAATGAGGATGTGTTTCTTAATTTGCATGTCTTCGTTCATTTAGGAATATTTGTGAAGAACTCCAAACTAATAAATATTGATAAAACATTATATCATATTTATAATTGTAACAGGAATCTTGAATCTTGTTAAAGTTTCCATTTAGTCATACCATATATTCCCTATTTAATTCCCCTAGGGGCTTTACATTTTTCAAATTTGGAGTTTATTGAGTTCACAATAGTTTGAAATCATGGTTTTACTGTTAAATATTTTGTGCAATACAGATTACTAGTGTTCATTCATTGCATACTTTGGATACTATGGCACGATCATGGATTTATGCTGGAGTAAGTCGTTTTAATTTTGCAAAAAGGCTTGGGGGTTAAATAGGGAATATATGGTAGATGTCATAAACATCTTACTTTTTTTTTCAATTGACTTGTTTTAACAGATAATCCTTAGGTGAATTGTATCAGATAATCCATATGTGAATTTTATCAATTAATCCATAGGTGAGTTTTATCAGTTAATCCGTCTAAGAATAAACTACCTCCCAACTAGATTAATGGCTAATTCACAAGATTAATGTTGTTAAAAATTAAATAGATTTTGGAAAAGTTATGTTTTTTGTTTGATGTGTATAGTATTATTTAGTGTTATTGACTGTTTGCGTTGTATACTTTCGAGTGTGTTTGTATATCTATATGAATCTTCTGTTTACTACTTCAGGCACATTCAATAAGACTGTAACGTTTATACAGTTTATTGCCATTACAAACATTTTCCCTAAAGCCATTTCACCTACAAAAAATTGCCATTACAGAAAGCCCATAGTCCAGTTCTGGAAATATGGCTAATGTCTGATGATGTTCTTTATTGGAATGCGACATTCTATGGGGGTGACTCTCGAGTGATTGGTACATAGGGAATCTAGGGAGCATCTGATCAGCCTTGAAAATCGTGAACCCCAACATCTGCCTCTAACTTATCCACACCCCTTACCAAAGAGTTCAAATTTCCCAAGATAACATGACTGGAATACGTAAGTGGCTGGCTAAAGAGAAAATTGCCATGGTAAGACAGAAATGAAACTTTTATGTTTCTATTAAATATTATACTTAAAATGTGAAAAAACAAAACCAGTAGGTGAATGGCTGTTGGCAGAATTGCCCTTAATACATTGAAATACTTAATTTTTGGGGTTTTAAAAATATTTTATCACTCCAAAGATTTTCCTTTGAATATCTAATTTGGGCTCTCAATTAAATATTTTGTGATTCAAGAATTTTTTTTAAATCCTTATTGTTAATTCTGTAAGTAGTTTAGCTGTTTATATTAGTTTCATTCTGTAAGCATTACACAGATTGCTTGGTACAGGTCTGCAGATAAGGAAAAATTGTGCACTTTTTGATGAAATCTTAGTTTGCAGTTATCCACTGGACTAATACTTCAGAGTTATTTACCCTTGTTACCATACCTTGTAATAGAAGGTATTTTTACCCATTACTGCTTTTTCGCTATAAAAATTCCAGTATTTAGAATTTTTTACTTACATTGTTTATGACTTTTATGCAGGTATGTACCTTAGAACTCTGATAAGTAACTTTAATTTTTTTACATCATTGAATGCCAATCTGAGCAATTTTCTATTTATATTTTAAAACCATTTGAATGATTTTACGTACTGTCAGTATTATTGTTTATTTCAGAACTATAGTGCTCCTTTATTTTGTTGTTAGAACTTTTGTTTTGTTATTGAAACCTTTTTATATAGTATTAATTTTATTTTCATTATTTCATTAGATGATTTTTTTCATTTTTGGACAATTAAAGTATGAGATTAAAGAATATGAGTTTAAATGTTTGTAATTTTGATCAGTTGATTTTCTCATACAATGTAATTATGAGTTTAGGATGCATTTCTTAAAAGAAATATTTTCCTGGTTTGGACCTTAAGATATAAAATTAATTATTAAGATGGCCTGTTTGGCATGTTTTATACAAACTTAAAATAAATTCAGTATTTAAATATGAATACTTACTTTTTTTATTGAGTATAGTTATAATGACCAATCTTGATAATGTTTGATTTTCTAATCATCATCGTGGCTAATGTAACTTAAAGCAAATAGATATAAAGGTTTTAAGGAGTTAGTTAAGAAAAACGAGTGAACTAACAGAGCTGTTTTTATACAGGATTTATACTCATCTAAATTAATTAAGGACCGCAAGACTTTATGATCATTTTTTTTGCTAGTGTTATTATTTTACTGAGTTGTGATCATAGATGACTTCTAATAATCAATAAAATCTGATCTGTATTACATACAAACATTGTGCAAGTTGTTGGTTTTCATACATTTATGAAAATAATCGAAATGCACTTTTCAGGTATGATTTGAAAATGCAAAAAATATCTAGATCACCCTTAATTAATTTTGTCGAATGTTGAAAATGTATAGTGCTAACATCTAATGAGATTATTATTTGTTTTGAATTTAGTTCTTTTATGTGCAAAATAGCAATAAACCGAAATAAGTTGCAAAATGTTTATTTTATTTGTGGATTTGTATTTTACATTGCTTACATTCCTCATGTTTTACACATTGGTCAAGCCTGAAAAAAATATTTTACATTCATGGTCACGCTTGAACAAAATATTTTGTTTCATTATGCTTGAATTGGAATGAAAATTAATAATTTTGAATAATAGGTTTTTTTAATGTTGTATAATGGAAAGTAATTTCAACTTTTTTTTATATGCTTTATTCCATAAATTGCATTCCTTGATAATAAAATAAAATGTCAGTGTGTCTATCAACAAGCAGTATATATTAATATTGCTTGTATTCACCATTGTATTAAAATACGTGGTTGGTATTTTTATGTATTTCTGCATAATTTGTATATGACTGTATATTCCATAAAATTTAATGTTGGTAAATATGCCAAAAATCAAGGTTTATTTTTATTTATTATCAAACCATTTTTGATGATCCTATTTCAAAAAGTATCGAATATGTACTAGACAAAAGATTCCTTTTCTGTTTAGCAAATTGAAAAAGTATCTGACACTTAATATTACAAAATATATCAAGTACTACAAACGTTGTGTGTGTTGATCCTAAATTGAATTGTATGAGGCCATTGCAAAGGTAATACAATTATCATATAAATTTATCAGACCAACTGATTCATCTCCATGTCATAAAGATCCTTTTTTCTTTTTTAAACTGCTATGACCAAACATAAAACCTACATACATGTTTTATAATCAGTTAGTTCTGGAATAAACACAATGCTTGTGCAATATTACAAATTGCTAGATTGTGCTGACCATTTTGTAAGTAAATGTTGTGGTTTTAGTTTTCTACCATGTAATATTTGGTATGTATTTTAGTTGAAATAAACTTGTTCATCTCTTTGAAAGTTTTATTTTTTTTCCTTCTAAAACTGCTTTGGTTGGGAGTTTGTATTTTGAAAGCCCTTAAATAAATTCTACATAAATTCTACAGCACTTCTTGGAATAATTTATGGATGTTGCAATTTTGGATATACCGGGAACATAAATAAAATTTCTGCTAAATTTTCCACATGTATAAGATTTAAAAGTTGTGCTAATTGTAAGTAAAAAATTGCTATTACAAAAACAAATGAAACCAACTGTTAATAATGAATGTTTTTATTCACATGCTATTATGCATGAAACATTACAACACAGCATACAAACAGAACCGATTCTAAATCGATTACATTCAATTATGACCCTTGTGAATGAGTCCAGTTACTGAAATGGTATGGAGAACGAAAGTGATCAAATACTAACCTTGTACAACAATGTATGGGTTAATGTGCTAACCTTGTACAACAATGTATGGGTTAATGTACTAACCTTGTACAACAATGTATGGGTTAATGTACTAACCTTGTACAACAATGTATGGGTTAATGTACTAACCTTTTATAACAATGTTCTAACCTTTTACAACAATGTACTAACCTTGTAGAATAAGTACAAGTACCAGAATGCAGGCACAGCCAGAGTACATTATTCACAGAACTGGTTTTAATAACTAAATACAAATCCACTGGTTACCTATTGAGCTAACACTTTCATGATGTACAATTTCGTAAATATTTAATAGACAACATAATAACTTTCATTTTAAGAAAAATGTACATCATTTTAGGGGAAGTACACTTTTTTTTAATTGTGCATACATTTATTACAGTATTCTCCATACTATATTCACTGTGCTATATCTGCATGTTGAGGTAACGGCTAGCAAACAGAGAGATAATTGGGTTGAGCGAATGAGCAAACAAATATCACTATCGCATTGATTATTGCACATAAAGTTTAGCTAGTTAACAGAAACACTATTTCAGTAGCACACTAGCCAAATAAAAAATAAACTTTTCAAGAAACAAAGCTCATCTTGCCTTTTCTATGAAATAAATAAGGTAAATATTGCATGTTACAGTTTTTAGATTTTCAAATTGTGTGAGATTATAGGAGGATCAATGTTGGCCTTAGTAGTGTTTGACCCATGTCGTCACACAGGGTCAACAACACTGGGATGCCCAAAAATAAAATGATTAGCAATGAAAAACAATTTGAATTGTCAGGGGGTCCATACAGTATACTTTGCACAAGGCCCAAAATATCCTAAGGCTGGTTTTGAGAGGATGAGATTGCCATTATTGAAGCTCATTAAGTTCAATGATCTGATGAATTTGTATTGTGATGGCTCACAGAAAGAAAATCTAAAGCCCAGTTAAAATGTTTATAGAGTTCTGTCTGTCTTCAATATATAGATATCCAAAATGACTGAATCTCCGTGGAAGTTTTAAAAATCCCCCCTAAAAACCCACCCCATTATCTTATCTATTTGTATTAAGTAATTTTAAAATCATGTACAATTTCAAAGTATTTATTTTCACAAGTTTTGTAATCAGTTACAAACATTAATTATCTTGCAGATCAGTTCAATCACTTTTGACTAGTTTAGACTTGTAAAAAGAGTATTAATTTGCCAATACTAATGGTAGAAATTTTAAAAGAATTATCAAGATGCAGTAACAGAGGCAGAATGAATTAATTACAAATATATGAACAGTGGCTCAATCACTATTGACTAGTTAGACACGTAAGAAGAGTAGGCCCTATTAATATGCCAACACTTATGAATGAAATATTAAATGGTCGAATCAAGGTACAAAACACAGGTCTGTGGCATGATATCCCATGTCGCCAGTAGTTTATCCCAGGCTGTAGTATGTTATGTTCTAAAGTAAAGTTTGTTTAATTTAACGACGCCTCTAGAGAACATTGTTTTTATCTTGTCATCGGCTATTTGATGTCAATTATATGGTCATTCTGGCATGTATTTAGAGAAAACCCACTGCTGCCACATAGGCTACTTTTTCTGATAAGCAGCCATAAGTCTTTTATATGAACCGTTCTACAGACAGGACTGCACATACCACGACACTGAATGAACCAGTTGTGGGCCTCTGGATGGAATGGGTATGTTATGTTTTATAATAAAGAACAAAGTCCCTGGCTTTTATTCAGTATTTTAGCACTGATAGATATTAAGTTCCAAAAATGTACATGAGTAGTATCCCTGCCTCTATAGCATCATGACCTACTTTCCACAACCTTGACCTACATTTCAGTGACCTAGCTATATCACTAAAAATAGATCATGGTCATGGAAAGTAGGTCGTGGTCATGGAAAGTAGGTCATGACACCATATAGGCAGGGATACTACTTACATGTCCAATTGAGAATAGATACTTGCATAAACATGTTATCACATCAATGTTTTGAAAATGCCAAAACAATGGTTTCAAGAAATAAATTATGTTTAGATAGAAATAAACTAAATGTCGTATGGACATTATAGGGTTGGAAACTAACCCACAATAGATTCTCTTTGAGATAATTCCCCATTCAACTACCAGACTTTAATAAACCAGCTGTGAACTAGTAACCATTATGGAAAGAATTCAACTAATAATCTCAAACATCATCCGTTATATTAAAAGATATAGCCACAAACTCATTGTTTTCATCCCATTTCATTATCTTTCAATCATTTCATTCAACTCTTTTATCAAAATCAAAGCAACCAACCTTTGAAAAAAAACCCAATATAAAATCTATTTCTAAAGCATTTACAACAATAAATACATGAAGGACCATGCATAACAAATCAAAGGTTAAACTTCTGGTCAGTAACAAAATATTGCACAAAACATCTAAAAATAAGAAACATTTCTGTACAGTACTGGAAAGTTTACGGTAACTATATATTTGGTGCTTGTTGAAAGGCATGAAAAACAATAAATATGTACACTAAACTATTACATATTTCAAGTAATACAATTTTCTACATCATACTAACACATATTTCAACACTAAACTAGTACATATTTCTATAGTACACTAAACTGATATATATTTTACCTATGTTGTTGTAATACAATTTGTATACTACAGTAAGATATTTCCGAACTATAGAAGAACATGTTTCTACAGTAATACATTATACAGTTCTATACTGAACAGCAAAAGAAACACAAATGTTTGTTCAGATACAGCTTCACCAAATTAAACGAAAACATTCATAAAACCATTAAATTCATGCATTTTTCTGTACATGCCTCCTATAAGCAAAACAGCCTATGTCAAACTATAGTTAACTTTTATTTAATCAAACATTGCAAATTAAATTTGCATTTCTTTTGCTGTTCAATATATATTACAGTAGTACAATTCTACACTATGCTAGTACTTAATTCTACAGCTGCAAACATTTCTAAAATAACGTAAGATGTGCATTTACATTAGAATGGCTGGAATGTAAACAAATCCAACACACTTCTCTTATGACTAGCCACGCCAACATTTACATAAATAATGATAAACATATTTCATAGTTGTTTCAATTTGGGTTAGATGTTTACACCTATTATCAATTTGTGTTTAATCAAGGCCGTACACTCCTGAAAGGGCTGTTACCCCCTGAGAATCTCACTTTTTCTTTCACTCCTGAAAATAGCATAAACATACTCGGACTATTCACAAATTTGTTTATAAAAAGTTGTGCCCCTCCTAGGATTTTGATCAGGGTACGGCCATGTTAATTTGGCGTAGTGGATTCAAATTCACACCCATATCTTAGGTACATATAGTTTCACACCGGTTTAGAAGCAAACTGATAATTTCATATTATGATGAGGTGCAGACAAGTGATATAAATTCAAATTCAGTTTACATTTTTGTCACAGTGTATGCTGGAATAACAAAATTATACCGGGTACTAAGTCTGAAGTATATGTCACATCAACATTAATGTTAGGAAATGCCTTCAGAAGTTTGCATTTCTCTAATGTGAAAGCACAAATATATGTGAAATTGGTTAGAACTGTCTTAGCAATGCAAAATGCAAACGGCTATTATTTCATTCAGAATTCAAGTAGCTAAAGCTAGGCATCGTAATATAAAAAGGTGATATGAGTGTGTCTAAAATTCTAACATTTTCTAGGATATAAGAATTTGGCACAAGCTTTCAAAATGACATGAAATACAGTTAATTTTATTAATAGAATGTTGTTATATATAAATACATAAAAAATAAAATAACATTATTGACACAAATATTTAGTTTTCTGTCTTGTGAAAAATGTCTCCCATACATTAAAAAAAAAAAAATCTTAAGATGGAATGACCCAGGTTTGGACGTTCTATCTTTAATAATTTCTGAGAAACCGATATCAACAGAAAACTGTTATTAAAAAACTTCACCTATTTCTTGCCATATGTGATTTTCAATAAGTGGGGTAAAAATCAAAATACAGGGTAGTACCTGCACAGCCGTTTTAATATTGGGGTGGGGGCAAGACTGAACAGGGGTGCCATCATTCAGTGACATGTTTATATATTTTACGGCACCTATTGATGCGTAAAAAAAAGGGCACCACAGATTGTGGAGGTAGGGGCAAATGCCTACCTGGTCTCCCTGGCTGCATTGGCCCTGCATGAAACCACGTTGGGTAACACATTTACCAAGCTATAATAGCTGACGTAACTGTTTTACAATGCATTTGATGCAAACCAGGAAAGCTCCACTAATGCACAAAATTATTAATTCCTGTGAAAACTCATTTTGAATGATATGTCTATGAACCCAAGATGTTTTTCTAGTTAAATTAATATACACACTTGTAAATAGTGAAACAAAGGCAGACCACTTACAGTATCTGCGTGTGAATGAAAATAGAGAATATAGTGTTCATGTTTTGTTTATATACTCAACAAAAAAAGAAAATTTTGTTGTTTCATGGGATGGTCACAGTAATGGTCCATTGGCAGCAAACACATAACTTGTGATATTACTGCACACACCTCCTCTCCCTAAATGGTATGGTTATCTAATTCCAGAATTTCTGACATGAATGTCATCTGGTTTATGAAATAAATAACTATTGATTATATACACATTATTTTTTGGTTGAGTAAAAAAAAAGGAATGTTTAATGACACCCCAGCACATTATTTACTATATTATATAAAGATCAACAATAAAAAATATTTAAAAAAAAATTAAAAATAAGAACTCGATTCTTTTAAAACCCCATTCAATTAATGTTTTTTAATAATCATGGAAATGTAATTTTAAATGGCATATTTAAGTGCACTGTAATGCAATAAAAAGGATTACATTCACGTTGATTACTGTATTGCTATAAGATTCATAAACATCAATGGTCCAGTGGTTGGATGTCGGACTCTCAAGCTGAAGACAGTGGTTCAAAACACATCAAGGGCAGGCTCACAATTGACTACGTGTCAAAATTACCAAATGTTTGACATCCAGAAGCTGATGATTTATAATGTGTGTTGTTAGAAACAAAAAAAGAAGAAAAAAGAAAAAGATGCTATAAGATTTTAAATGTTTTGATTTGTTTAATGACTCCACTAGACCACACTGGTTTATTAATCATCGGCTATTGGATGTCAAACTTTTGATTATTCTGACATGTAGTCAAGTGTGAGCCAGGCTTGAATGGGTTTTGAACCACTGTCATTAGCTTGAGAGTCTGACATTCTACTACTGGACCACCGAGGCTCACATAAGATTTTTAATATTACTGGAATGTAAACAATTAAACCGAGGAAAACCATAAAATAAATATAGACCTTAAATAAATAGAGAAAACAAATTATTTAAAAAAATATTTTCTTTTATCTGGCAAATGTTTCTTGTGGCAATTTTAAATTTAACTTTCTGTTTACTATTTAAAATAAAATGCAGTTGAAATACTAATATAAAAATTCACATTTACTTGTTTGAGCATATTCCACTTACATAAATATATTTATATTGGAAAAATAAATGTTAATAACACTAAAAAATTGACTTTTCATAATATTATTATATTCTTCATAAATAGAATTAAAGATAAAATTATACAAGATTAGCTTACACATTATAAACTGCAACAGTTTTGTTTTGTGTTCACAAGTGTGGCTTTAATATAATTTACCATTAAGCAACATCACATTATTTCTAAACACTTGGTGATCTATATAATGTCCAGAAAATAAGATTAGAATGCTAACAACATATGTCTAACCATCCAGTCAGGAGAAATTAATACATCACTGTATACTAACTAACTTTTTTTTTTTTTTTAATTAAATATCATATTTATATAATATAAAATAGCTGTATACTAATAACTATATATTGTAGGTACATGTATGTGGAAGTTAGTGAGATTAGTGTTAGAGAATGACATAGAGGGAACGATTTGAAGCATTTCAAACTGAAAATAGCACATATTAAAGTGAATATGACCAAATAAGCTTTAAAAACATGATCTTAAAATAAGCTCTCTCAAATATTAGAATATAATATTTTTAAAGGAAATAAATGTGAAACGTAATTAACAATTACACTAGATATACGCATAACACTAAGAATCCGTGTTTGGTTTTTAAGAATGTTTAAGTTAACCCTGTATTTCCGATGTGTGACTGAGATTCTAAACGTGTTGCAGAAATGTTTAACACTTAAGGATGTACCTAAAAGTGAAGGCAAAATTTAGCAATATAATTATATATACTGAACAGCAAAAGAAATGCAAATATTTGTTCAGATCCAGTTTAATCAAATTAGACAAAAAATTCATAAACTCATGCTGCACACGCTATACACTTCTCTACACATGCCTCCAGTAAGCAAAACAGCCGTTAAAATGTGGTTAACTTTTATTCTAACAGTTCAAATTAAATTTGCATTTCTTTTACTGTTCTGTATACTAACACAATAAGCAGACATATATGCTAAACCTACAATCTTTTCTTGTCTAAACTTTCTAAACAATGAAAAATAAATACTAACTACCTAGCACAAACACATCAAACTGCTCTCCTGGCCCCTTGCTTATAAATCTTTAAGCCTTAATTAAGTCATCAAATGTTTTAATGCTCACAAGACACTGCATGATTACAATATACCAGGCATAGTCGCTTCTTGGTTCTCATACACGAAAACTATATACAGTCCCATCATAATAAACATGGCTTCTAACAAAAGCTTGTCACTTCTGGTTACTTCAATATCACTTCCACGTGCCTTTCATGTCTTGTACCGTAAAACAGATCAGTGATACAGGTAAAACAGATATATCATACAGGTGTATCCAATCAAATGAGTGCACACAAAAATTATCGTATAGTTTCTTTTGGGCATTAGCCAGACTTCAAAATTTTATAAGCTTGGGCCCTAATTTGTAATTGTGTTCTATATCACAGATGTACTTGAAAACAATGCATTACACAGTCTAGTTTCGGTTTCACTTTCACAGATTTCTAAGGAATGATGATGAGATTATTTACACACTATGCTAGTTGGGAGACTCATACATAGGGATGCATGGTTTACATAAAACATCATATTCCAGTCTTCGTTTAGTTGGCATTCCAATCAGCTTGATATTTCTTTAATTACATTTCAATAAATACATTATCTGTGATTTACATGCAACACATGAAGTTCCTCATGCATTCTCCTTTTAATCTGCATTCCGATCAGCATATTATTCATTCCAAATATTTCTATAAATAAATATCTGTAATCTACATGAATAAGTCGATTTCCATTATTTGAATTCTGATATATTTCATTGCAAATATATCTATAAATACATATCTATGTATAATAAAAAACAAAATATTTTCCCAGTGTTCACTCTAATTCTGATCACAGTGATATTTCATTCCATATGTATCTATCAGTATGGATTTACATTTCTTTCCAGTCTTCATGTTTTACCTCAATTCCAATAGCTCAATATTTCATTCCACTTGCATCTATAATCAGGGATGAGAAAGACAATTGTGAAAAAAGTCTGAAAACGTAAAGATGTATTCACATGTCACATGAGCGAAAATAAGAGATTCCCCGCAAAAATAATTTAATATAGATGGCGCTTTGTTACTCTTTGGTGTTCACCAACAGTTCCGAGTGAAAAACTAGCCTTACAGTCAGCACAGGCTAGCATTCGTAACCATTTAAAAATTGGAATTCCGCAAATCCGTGGAGAATTCTCATCCCTGTATAATACATATCTGTGATTTTCTTCATTTTCTTTCTATTCTTATCATTTTTACTTGGATTCTAATCAACTTTGTTTTTCATTCTATGTTATCTACAAATACTGATTTGTGACTATACCACTTAACAAATGTCTTTCCAGTCCTTTCATTCTATTGTATCTGGATCATCTCAGTATTTGAGTTAACATGTCCATCAATTGAAATTTGTGATTTACATTTGAAACAATTGTCTCATTTTCATTCCAGTCATATTTTATTCCTTAAATCCACACATATTTGTGATTTACAACATAACAAATCTCTTCCCAACTGTTTCATTTTCATTCCACATATCCACAAAAATTGAAACAAACCTCTTTCCACTTTTCTCATGTTTAGATGATTTATGAGAAAAATCTTTTTCCGGTCATTTCATTCTCAATTGCATTCTGATCAGCTTCGCATTTCATTGCATTTATATACAAAATCTTGTTACATCAAAATATTTCATTAACTATGAATGAACATCTACCAACACTTATTTGTGATGTGCACTAGCTACGTTAGTGTGAACTGACTCTATTATGTCAGTCCTACTTAGCTGTTAGTTTTCATGTCAAACTCTGTAAACAAACATTTAATATTCACTCGTCATATGAAAATTAATTTCTGAATACTGTTTTCAGTAGTTTTCTAAAACAGTACAGCATCTTCATTGGTTGTGATTACCATTAACACATTGCACCATACCCATACCTCATTGGCTCTGTATTATCACATGACCACATATGATTAACCCTCTAGTATTACTTACTAAACGTGACTGGCTGGCTATGATCAGGTGACAACCACTGATTGGTTGCTTATAATAATATTAATGACTAGGTCTCTAGTATCGGTAAGTCTGATTGGATGATATAAAGACCAACCAGGATTAATGTTACTCATGTCCTGTGGCTGAACATTGCGTCTGCTGCTTGTTGGGCTTTCACTATGTTATAACAAGACTGACAAACTCGAACAGGCCGTAGAATGTGTAATCTGCGGATTTCGGTTTCATATCGACTGCACCTGTAAAATAAACATTTTTAACTCAATTAATGGCTTACTACTTTTAACATTAACTTTTTGAATGGTTGGAAATCTAATAATTCATTTTAACTATCACTATAACATATTCATATAATATTTAAATACATTTATTTAATGTTTTCCATTGTAACCAAAATCTGATACAGAGTTTGTACCCCCCTCCTCCTCCACTCCCAAAGTCTTTCCTGTGGGACTGTATATTAAAAACTTAAAACAATAAGTATTAGAATACATCATTTAAAAAAAACTACTGTGGTCAAAACTGCTCGAGTATGTTTCTTAAAGATTAATCTTTCTATTCTACCAAATCATCTAATATTATATAACCTGTATTGAGCAGTCATCTGTCTTATCAGAGGCATTGGAAGCAAATTAATATTGGTGTGGTGGATGTCGACTAAACGAAGTGAGGGAGTGCATTGAGGGTCTGGAAAACTTTTGAATTCAAGATGCCATTTCCTGCATTCTGTTGCATTTAAAAAACAACTTTGTGAGATATCTCATACAGCAAATATACTGGTTAAAATGGGTATTTCACCTCTTAGGGATTTTAAAGTCGTGAGGTTGATTTGGCAGCGAAAGTTTCAATGCAAAAATCGGAGACCATTTGTTGTTGTTGATTGGTTAAAAGTTAATGCAGCACTTATTTTTGGATGCACCAAATGTTGCACCATGAATGGCATGGTTCCTGCTCTGGGTAAAATCAATATTTTACATATGAAATTACATCATCGAATTAAGGTTTTATTACCACAATAATCACTACAATGCACATGGTACTTGTTTATTCAAACCACGTCCCGATCCTTAACTCACATCAAAACAATTACACAATGTTTTTGTGTGCAAATATTGGGGTGGCGGCTGGTGCCCCTGCCACCACACTTCCGACGCCCTTGCTTATAAGGTTCTGTATGGCTGCTTAATATACTGAAAAACAACAATGGGTCAACATACTTAGAGCAGAACACCTGGCCACAATTGCGACAGTGATGACGTCTTTCTGAGAATGAGAACTTCACATTACATGACAGACAGCTATCGGTTCCCTCATCCTTCATCCAATGGTCAGCCACAACACGGCCAGGCTGGTCAGTGACTGTCCAGCTAAACACTCGGCCTCTGGCATCACCAACAAACACAGTCTTGTGGTCTCTATAACATTAAAATCAAATTTCATTTTTCTGTTATCATTATAAATTTAATAATTTCACATACCACAGATCCTTATGATAAAAGATTTTTTGTGGTTTTTATTTGTTTGTTTTTGTTTAATATCATTACAGCAGATTAATTTATTAATCATTGGCTTAAATATCACTTTCACATGGCTTTCATGTCTTGTACCATAAAACAGATCAGTGGTACTAATAAAACAGATCAGTGGTACAGGTAAAACAGATCGGTGGAACAGGTAAAACAGATCAATCGTACAGGTAAACAGATAAGTGGTACAGGTAAAACAATCGTACAGGTGTATCCATCAAATGCAGTGCACACAAGAATTATTAAATGTCAAACATTAGGACATTTTTACATGCATAAAAAGTATGAGCTAACCTCGCTTTGTGCCTGCACAAAATATTATATCTGAATCAGAAACTGAAAACGAATTCGAAAAAAAATGTTGAGAAACATATTTTCATACTGGTAATTCAAAATTGTAAATATTAGGAAAAAATTGTAAAGGTTGGCAGCTATGTGTATTATATTATAAACCCCAAATCACAATACAATACATCATTACAGATCTATTAAGAAGAATGGACTCACTTTGAGATGGTGATATTTGTGATGGCAGCAGGATCCTTGTTATCCTTCCTCTCAAATGCAGTGTGCATCGTCAGCTTACTCCGGAAAACCAGCTGTCTCTGCCACTGAAACCCTGATAATAGAAAACATGGTTAGTTGTCTTTTCCATGTTCCATGTCTGGCTCAATGTATTGCAAAACATACAGTTATAGCAATAATATTGAGAATCATATTTTAAACACAGCCTTTGCTCCTAAACGAGGTAACATATAAAATTACAGTAATATAGGACAGATTTTCAAACTGTGAGAGGATGGGGCGGGGGTGTCATTTTTATGAGTGTATAAAATGTGTTGTGCACTACAAGCCATTTTTTTAAATATTAACTCCATTTATAGTGATTCTGGCGTGTTTTCGGCTTATTACTGGAGACATTTTTAACCATATTAAAAACTGGTGATAAAAGTGGGGGCTGAGCTCCCTTCTCCCCCCTCCCCCTTGGCTCCTACAGTCCTGAATTAAATGTATAAAAACTTTTTTAATAACTTTTTTTTTAATTTTTTTATTTATAAACAAAAATAAAAATTGAATATTCTGTCAGACTAAAATTAACAAGTTTTCAAAGCTTTATCTGGAGATTTTATTAGCAGTTCTGACAACCATTCAGACATTTTAATCAAACAACCTTTAAACAAAATAAAAATAAAATAATTTGACTGCAGTTTGAAAAGCTTTTCACGCTTTTCATATTCTAATCTAAGAAGTTATCTAAGTCACTGCATGCCTTCCAGCATGACTTTATATTAGCAAAATAATATTAAGTTCACCACTTTAAAAAGTAACAGAAGAAACAAAATATATTATCCTGCCTCCATATAAAATTCTTCGGCTCAGGGTAAAATAAGACACAGAGGGTACATAAAAAGCCATTTACCCCTCATGATGCTTCTACAACTTCTATTGTTAACTTACCTTCCCGTAATTGATTCTTTCTGCTTGGTTTGTGTTTTTTCATCATGTCGTCTATGCTTTTCTTGGTAGCCGCAACTTCATTTTCTCCAATAACCTCGAAATCTGCAGCCTGGTTACTTTTGAGATCATTGTGACTCTTGCTTCGGCTATCAGACTCCAGGCTATCAGAGCTGCTTGCCACAGCCAGAAGATTCGGTTCTGACTGACTAGGACATGGTTCAGAGGAACCAGGTTCACTGAGTTCAACCAGAGCATCAACTCCTGCATCAGCAGCTTGCTCTCCAGACTTATTACTAGAGGAATCTGCCTCCTTTAGGCTTGGTTCCTCAGTGTCACTATTCACACTGGCAGCATCTTCCGCTTTACACAGATCACTGGCACTGCTTGTGGTACTCAGGTTCGAGTCCAGCCTGCAGAATACATCATCTGAATCTTTGTCCTGGCCTGTTTTATGTCCTCGAGGTTTTATCCGGTTTATAAAGTGAGTTTCACTATCAGCAGAAGAACCTAGTTCACATTCTTTAGCAACCAGATAATCAGGATCCTTAAAATCTTTAAGCAGATCAATTGCTGGTCGTGCCTCGTTGTAGCTGTCACAGGATCCGTGGCGAGACATCTTCCTCTTGGGAATGTTGATTGACGGAGCTGTCGATGTGGATGAGGATGTACTGCTGTTAGTCTTATTTATGTCCATTACATCTTTAGTCTTCACCTTGGCTTCCACAGGAACTTGAACATACTCTACACTCCACATCTGAAATTAAAAACAAGAAGATTGAATGGGATTTGTTTTTCAGTGACAGTCCTAAGGTTGGGTTCTGACACTTTTAACCAATGGTATTTTAACCCTCTGTGTGCTGAAGATACACATATGAATCCTACATCATAGCAATGCATCATATAGTATTGTATGCATTTAATAAGCTGTGTAAATATTTGAGGCATGGTACTGACAAAAAATGGTTTTCAAGGAAAAATTATGTTGGGGTTTCAAGGGACCACATAGGCTCCTTATATGGTCAAAGTGCAGAGTGCTTTTTGAGTCTTGGGGCAGCCCCCTCTGAAGCTATAACAGCGTTTTGGAGCTATTTTGAAACTTCTCTTGGCAAATTTTATAGTACATCTCGAGTGAAAAAAATCCAAGCATGATACATGTAATTATATATTAAAATAATTTACAGAATGAAAAGAAAAGAAAGACTTTCTATTTTCTACATACTAAACTCTATACTATGTGTATATTGAATATGAAAGTGCATATGTACATACCCTGACCACTCCATCACTGCTGCCAACAAGAATGACATTCTGAGAATCCCATTCCATCATCTGTCAAATAAAACAAAATCATTTTTAAATACTCTAACATTAGCTGTTTAATGCTACAACAAAATTAATACCACTATGTTTAATATCACACAATCAGGCTTAGAAATAAGCAACCTGTCGTGGACATTGTTAGGTACATATTTGCCATTTTAAAATATTTCACTGTCACAAAGTTAATTGTGTCAGTCACTGTGTCCAACAAGAATGTGTTATTAACTGAAAAATCAACATTTATGTATAAAACTTGATCCAGCATGTGTACATTATCTTCTTACTTTGGAAATTGGAATACTAAAAACAATAAAATGCATGCACTACAACATCAACTGAAATTGATTATGGCAATTGGGAATGCCACAGTTTTTCATTATTTGTGGGGCTTTTTTTGGCTGTGAATTAAAAAATTACTTCTCAAGGTGTATTTTTTTATTTTTAAAAATAAAGTTGCAGTAGAAAATGCCTTGGAAACTATTTCTTAACAACATTTATTTTGCTATGGACCTTTTCTTAAATGTAGGAGCTGCTATAAAACCAGAGCAGTATATGTATTTAAACTGTGTGAAGGAATAATTTTCTTAAATGACGGGAACACATTGAATAATGTTGAATATTTTGACTGACAGAGAAAAAATAATGGATTTCCTGGTAGGAAAATATGTGAAAAAAATAAAAATAAATAAATCACTAAATAAAGTGATATCCATGAAAGATGTGCTGATTTCTTTGACCAAGTTCTGTGTACAAACCTGTGACATGCACACACACAATATCTGTTGATTTCTTCCTGTAGATGTGTTGGTACTCGCTATTTCTTCCCCATTGATATTCCAAACATGGAGGTAAGTCCCAGCACATGTGGCAATGTCACCCTATAGACAACAAAACAAAGCGGTAAAAAACATACGGTTTTAGTATAGTTGTTCCCAAACTATTTTGGATTGCTGTCCCCTTGGCTCCCAGGCCACATCACTAATGCGCCCCCACC
>JAULBS010033756.1:0-10207 GCA_032355785.1 Symmetromphalus regularis
AACTATTCAAACTGGCTTAAAATGTATTTAATTAACGCCCTCCGAGTACAAAAGTAAACATCGGCTATTGGGGGACACTATATATATACATGTATATATATATATATACAATATATATATATACTTTAATCTAGGAAACAGGGGGGTCCTGTCACCTGGACCTCCCTCTCGATCCGCTACTGGCAAGGAGTTTTTTGTATGCACCTCTCCACGGACCTTTGTAACACCTGTAATGGATCAATGGCCGAAACGAGAAATATTCCAAGTGATAGCTAAAGATTATGCTGCGTTCAGTACAAAACTGCTAGCAAGACTAGTTTTTACGCTTCATGTTAAACCCAATGAAAATGTTTGGAACCAGTGAAACGGCTATGTTGCGACCGCTAGCCTGTCCAGAACAAAAGGCTGCTATTGGTAATTGGGCTGTGTTCAGTACGAAAATATCTAATTTGGTTATGAAGATATGGTTATTTAAATTCGGGTACCTTCTATCGAGTGGGGAAAAAAAACACGGGGTGAAAGTTGGCGATAGGGCGATGTTCAGTGTGGCAAAACAAGTTGTGTGTTTCAAATGCATATTAACACACACTTCTAGATCAAATTTTACAAAAATATCAGAACCACATGTAGGAAAATGGATGTACACATTGTAGTTGGCTCGGCTCATTAGCAACAATTTCAAAATCAACAATTTTGCTTGACTTGAAGTAATTTCGGTGTGCCCACTCGTCTCTTGACACCAGCTCAGATTGACGACATCCGACCCAATTTTGTCATGGAGGGTTACATTTATTCCCTACAGTATAATTTAAAGGTTGTACAAATACAATATTAAAAAACAGAGGTAAGCAAGAGAAGTGTAAATTTGGACGCATTTTTATTATTTATTACCGTATTCCACTGTTTAAGCGCACATGCCCTATTAAGCGCACAACGTGAACTCGTCTCCGGATCACGAGATTCAAAAAACGTAAACATCGAAAGCTGAACTCACCTTCGAAATTGTTGCAGTGCCGTTGGAAACTGACGTCAGGAGGAAAGCGGAGATTATTTTTTACATCTGCCTTGACATGTACGCTTAAAGGTACTTGTTGGTCTCTGTTGCCAAAGCTAGCCAAGCA
Organism: Symmetromphalus regularis; assembly: GCA_032355785.1. Lineage (NCBI taxonomy): Eukaryota > Metazoa > Mollusca > Gastropoda > Neomphalida > Neomphalidae > Symmetromphalus > Symmetromphalus regularis. Next base: position 1,122 of record JAULBS010033756.1, read on the forward strand.
TTTTTGCTTACAATTAATCCAAGCAGTTCTAGTTGAACTGTCAACAACCGAAACCACAGGCAAGAAGAGAGCAAGATGTCTACAGAAATTCTGTAACAAGACACCAAACCAAGCCAGGGCATGTACATGAACAAGTCAACTTTCTGCTATAAAGGATTGTTTTATGCATTGCAGACAATAAATAGCTGGCCTGTGTACATCTGGTTTATGTACTGTTTATATTGTTGTGACTATCAAGACAGAATCTGTCACTAACTAGTGATACAAAAATTAGAGGCTTTCGTGGAGAGCAACAAGTGTCTTTAAACGAACAACAAATATAGGAATTTTTTATTTTTTTATTTACCGCACTGTGCGCTTAAATTGTCGAATACGGTATTCTATTTTTTCATCTGGAGTGGTTCATTACAGTGTGTTTTCTAAGGCCACTCTTTCCACAGAATCCTTTGTTACATATATTACATTTGAAAGGTCGTTGTCCCGTATGAGTACTCATGTGTACATTCAGTTCTCCTCTACGTCTGAAACCTTTGCTGCAGCGCTGACATTTAAACTGTTTAGCTTCTGCGTGCACGCTGCAGAAATGTTGATGAAGTTCTTTAGATGTTGGAAAATATATAGCACATTGTTCACAGAGCGGTGAAGAGTCATTGCTATGGCTGTGCATATGTCTTTGCAAATTGCTGTGTGTATGGAAAGATGAGTTGCATTTATGACAGAGATGAGTCTTAGTGGTGGAGTGAGATGACTGATGCTGTTGAAGATTGAGAAGACGAACGAAGGATTTTTCACACTGAGAGCATTGAAAGGGTTTGATTTTACTGTGTGTGAACAAATGTTCCCTTAACCGATGTTCCTCGGCAAAGGTCTTGTCACACTGAGGACAGGCAAGCAAAGACATTGAAGAATGGGCTTCTCTAACGTGATGATCTAACTTCTCACTGCAGTAGAAGATCCTAGAGCAGGTGGAACAACTGTAGGTTGTTAAAGTTGCATGAGTCTTCGTGTGAGCACGTAGATTACTGGAGACGCTGAATGCTCTGTTACAAATTGTGCACTTATAGGGTTTTTCTCCGCTGTGTGTTCGTTTGTGAATAACCAACTTGCTGGATTTAGCGAATCCCTTTCCACAGGTTTCACATTTAAATGGTTTATCTCCAGAATGAGATCTGGTATGGACTTGTAAATCTCCTTGAAAATTAAATCCTTTTCCGCATGTTTTACAGATGTGATTTTTAGGTTTTGTATGTACTGCATGATGCTTCTGCAGGCTTCCAGAATCGACAAATGATTTAGAGCACACTTTACACTGATGGGGTCTTTCTCCAGTGTGGGTTCGGACGTGCCGATTTCGAACTCCTGTATCACGAAATCGTTTTCCACAAACTTCACAGAAGTAGGGCTTCTCACCAAAATGAATTCGTTTGTGCACCTTCAAATGACACAACTGTTTAAACGTTTTGCCACACAATTCACAAATATTTCTACATTGTCCTGTGATCTTATTGTCAACACTGGGATTATTCTCTTTATGATATTTTCTTACATGTTTCCGGAGACCCCCACGGCTACAAAATCCTTGCCCACAAGACAAACATTTATTAGGTTTTTGCCCAGTATGAGTGTTCAGATGCTCCTTAAGATCAAGAAATCTCACGAACGTTTTCTCACAAATCTCACACAGATGCTGTCTTTTTGATTCACTGATTCTGGAAGACATTGACGTTAGACTTGTGGCAATGTCTGTGTTGGAGCTAGACGTTTGTGAATGGGTTTCTATATGACGTGAAAGATCATTTGAAGTGGTGAAAGTTTTGTGACAGACATTACACGAAAATGTCTTCTTCTCACCATGCATCTTAGCTTGGTGGAAAATCAATTTATGGACTTTCTTAAACGTCTTCTTGCAAACCAAACACTGTACACATTTTTCTCCTGTGTGTATGGACTTGTGTTCTTCCAGACGTGACAGTTCCACAAACTTCCTAGGACAGAGATGACAGTTGTAGGAAATAAAATCAGAATGTATTTTCATATGGTTTATTAATTCTTCATTTTCAGAAAACACTTGCTTACATGTTTCACACCTGTATGATGCTGGACCAGTATGTGTTCGTAAGTGAACTCTGAGGTTGCTCGACACAGCAAACGCTTTCGAGCAGTACTGACAGGTAAACGGCTTCTCTCCTGTATGAGATCTATTATGCACCTGAAGTTTACTCGACTTGCTGAATCCTTTTCCACATTTTCTACAGACATAAGGACGAAATCCAGAGTGAGAATATTTGTGAACTTGCAGCTCATTAGCGTGAGAGAACGACTTTCCACAAACTGAACACAAATGACTTTTTTCCTTTGTATGAACTCGAACATGACTTCCTAATGCATACGAATCAAGAAATGCTTTTCCGCATACTGCACATTTGTGGTTCCGTTTACCTGAATGAACTCTAGCATGTCTGTTCAGTGAGCTAGAATCTTTGTAACATTTAGGACATTCAGTGCATTTGTAAAGTTTTCCTGATGAATGCAACATCTCATGATCTTTCAAATATGAAATATTTTCGAAACTTTTTGGACAAAGGCGACATCTATAAACAGCTTTCTTACAATCAGAACTCATCAATGACTTGAGAGAAATAGTTTCCTGGAACTTTATCGAACCATCTGCTTCTAAGTAAGATTGGATTTCTGGTGCTTCATTAGCAGTTGGTCCACTTCTTAAAGAAGTATGGTTTATTTCTGGAGTAGCAGTGCTTGATACATCACTATTCAAAGTTGTCATTTGAATTTCTGGATCATCGTGGGCAGACAATCTGCGGTTCATAATAACCTGGTATAGAATTGTAACATCACTTTTATTAGTAGATTCAGCTACACTTGAACAAAACCCACTGTCCACTACATTATTATCATCATTACAAATTGATTTAGTGCTTTGGTTAATGCTGGTCATCTTATTAATGGCATTGTTACTATCTTCTGTTCGTTTATGAGCTTCCTTTAATTCATCACCAGCAAATCCAGATACACTTTTGGAATAAGTAGACAAGGAGACATTATTCTGCTCTGTCATAGCTACTGTACATCTATCTGCTCTTTGAAGACATTGGTCTGTTCTTTCATGACACTGGTCTGATGAAGATGTCATAACTACTCTACTTGTATCTGTTCTTTCAAGACACCGGTCTGTTCTTTCAAGATACTGGTCTGTTCTATCAAGACACTGGTCCGATGAAGATGTCGTGGCTACTGTACATCTATCTGTTCTTTCAAGACAAAGGTCTGTTCTATCAAGACACTGATCTGATGAAGATGTCGTGGCTACTCTACTTGTATCTGTTCTTCCAAGACACCGGACCGTTCTTTCAAGACAAAGATCTGTTCTATCAAGACAATGGTCTGATGAAGATGTCGTATCTACTGTACATATATCTGTTCTTTGAAGACACTGGTCTGTTTTATCAAGACACTGGTCTGATGAAGATGTCGTGGCTACTGTACATCTATCTGTTCTTTCAAGACATTGGTCTGTTCTTTCAAGACACTGGCCTGTTGTCGAGGTCATGGCTACTGAGCCTCTATCTGTTCTTTCAAGACTCTGGTCTGTTGAGGAATTAACATTTCCTGTACATCCATCTGGTCTTTCAAAACACTGGTCTGTTGTGGATTCATTTTCATTTTCCATATTACTAGCAGATCGGACACTCAGACTGCTTACATCTAGCATGTCATGAACCACATGCATATCATTATCAACTGAACTGTTGGAGTGATCACCAGGTTTGGTTAGAACATTCCTGTTATTGGGAACAGATTTCGTATTTGTCTTATGACCTGGTGTCACAAGTGAATGAACCTTGCTGGCATCAGAAGAATGCTCAGAGAAGAACTGTTCAAGAATAGGATCTAACCTTTCTCCAAAGATGCTCATTTGTAAATCGTTATACGTAACCTGTGGCAACTGTTCTGAATGTGGATCAAAACTCATAAATGATGACACTGAAAATGGTCTGTATGGGGGAGACAAAATTTGTTCATTTTCGTAGCTCCTTGGTGTAAGTCTTGTTAGAAAGGGTCCACTGTTATCCATGCGAGACAGAGGCAACAGTAATTGAGGTTCTTGTGTGACAACGGTTGATGGTCTTATTGAATCTGTGTTGATCAACCTTAGAGTCCCATTCTCACTTTCCTTTTGAGACAAGTTTCTTTGTACAGATGACTGTAGTTCATGCATGGCTAATGTTTCTGTAGGTCTTACATTCACTAGTCCAGTTAAATGGGATCCAGTAAAACTACCTCTATCAGCTAAGCATCGAAATTCTGGTTCATGTAATGCTATAGCTATTGTGGGACTCATAAAGTCTGCAGTTACAACACTAGAAACAAAATGTCCACCAGTAATTTCCTTATCTGGCAACCCTCTGTGCAGTGATGTCTGTGGAGCTAAAGTTCCTGATGAATGGTTTTCTAAAGCTTTTGTATTAGATTGCTTTTCAAATTGTGGTATACTAGGGTACAAGGGATCAGGGATTTGTGACGGTCTTAGTAAAACAGCAGCTGGATAGCTTTCAGGGCCAGGACTTAAAACAAAATTTTGATTCAAAACCCTTCTTTGATACTGGCCAGCAGCTGTGTTTTGTATAATCTGTCTCATGGTCATTTTTGGGTCTATACCAATTATATGAGATAGAGATCCTTGCAAATGAGCCGGCCTCTCTATTACATTCTTTGTCACATTAGGAGGAACCATTTTCCCTTTTGTTAATATGGATGGATAGGTAATGATAGGTCTCGGCCTGTACACTCCAGTGTGTTTTTCTGGGTTATCTTCAAGTACTTTGCCATGTTTAGGCTGTGGAACATTTCTTCTTGTATCTGTAATAGTAGAAGCAGATGTTTTAGGTACCTGTTTTTCTTGTTGAACATTTCCTGAACTTAACATGTTGGACACAGAAAAACGTGAAAAAACAGGTTCAACCATATTCTGGGATTGTTTCTTTTGCACTGGCTTGATAATTATTTGATCATTTTGTTGTACAGATGCTGTAGTAAAAGAACTCAATAAAGAATTTAATGGGGCATTATCTTTAGATATGAGGTGACTATTATTTTTATCTGATCCATTACTAACTGGCATGTCCTTTCCTGCCAGGTTTTTTGTATGATGTGAAGAATCTACTTGCTTGGATGACTTATTAGAGAAATCTGTTACAGAATCCAAACACTCCTTTGCATTAGAATTTTGCCTATTATCACTACCAACAAGTTGTTTATCAAAATATGATGTATTTCTTTGACTATCTACAATTTCAGTATTATTACTATTCAGTTCTGTCATATAACAAGTCCTTGCATCCATAGAACTATATGATGTCCTAGCATCCATGGATGGTTGAGGATCTGAAGTCCTTTCACCAATATAAGCTTGAGAATATGAAGTCCTTGCATCCTTACATGTGTGACAGTGACCATCGTTTTGAAGTAAATTTGATACCGTATATGATGAAATGGTATGTTTAGGTATGTGATCCTCTTTGTGTGTGGTACAATTTGAGGATTCATGGAACGATTTATTAGCTGCAGAATATTGGGATCCTGATTTCTGAGACACATCTTTGTCACTTGAAATCTGGTCAACAAAATAAGATGAAACATTTGACAGTTGATGGTCAGATGTGATCGGGCCTGGGGGAAGCTGTCTAAATCCTATATTCTTAGATATGCAGCCCACATCTCCTGAAACTTCATTTGCTGAAACACATCTGTCACCTCTAGTTAAATCTAGCCCAAGATGTGATGACCCTCTACCATCATTTACATCACGTTCATTACCTACATGTCTTTTAGAATATGCAGATTCTTTACATACTTCGTGTTGAAACTGTGAATTAACTTTGTCAGGTGGCATCCAGTGTAACTGTTTTAATACATTAACCATCTGACCATGTTGTGAAACAGTACTACTACAATACGATGGTGGATGTGAACCAGAATCAACAGGCTGAGGTTGAACTCGGCATACAGGTACCTGATCTTTGCAATGTGAAGACGACTGTTGAAGATTTGTACTATCACTGTATAAAGGATTCAAGTGTGAGCCATCAGTTAAGGAAACACATCCTGAGTTTTGAGTAGATGAAGTTTGTAAATTTGAGCCATGGTTAGTGTTTGTAGATTGTAAGTTTGAGTAATAAGCAGATGAAACGTTTGGCAGATTTGTATTATGAGCAGGAAAAGAAGGTTGTAGATTTGGTTGAAGACAAGAGGAAACAGTTGGCTGATTTGTACAATGAGCAGAAGAAAAAGCTTCAGTGTCTGAACGTTCAACAGAGACATATCTTGGAACCAAGCTATCGTGCACCAAATTTGGAACAGGATCTTTAATGTTTACAGCTTGCACATGTCCTTGTAGGCTGCTAAGTGCCTGCAGTCTTTGGGTATACAGTGTTTTTGATGCCAGAAGGTCAATAAATGAATCCATCTGGTCCATAACTATCAGGTTTAAATGAAAATCCTTAACAGAAATGAATAAAATTCAATCCATTGGACGAATATGACAATGGCATCACAGCATTTCCCATTATGCCCTGTAAAGAATAGCACATCGCTTTTGTGCTTCTGGTGTGTTCGGATTCCAAAACTATTAAGACAATAATTACTATGCTCCTCAAACAACAAATGTTGACCTGTATCAATATTGTTTGCATCTGTCTGGTGTATGTCTTTCTTCAGACCAATAGTTGTGATCATTCTAGGCATGATGAATAACAGCTTATCTCCAGGAAACACCATTGAAGAACTTGGGTCTTTTTTAACAGATAACAAGACATAATATTCTCATATGAAAATATCAATAACCATCTCTAAAAACTACTTTTGTAGAAGATGGTCATTCTGGTCAATGACAATACAAAAAGGTCATACATGTATGAGTGTTATCTCGGGAAAACATCTTGGTCAAACTTAGTCACATTGGTTAAACAATGATATACAAATAATATGCAAATGTTTATGCATAAAAACTAATTTCATTACACACTGAAATGACTGCATTATTCACACCATATATATATTATGACATAGTCTCTCAAAATTTGAACATTTGTGATGAGTGCAAATAAAATTTCTTTCTTGTCATAATCCACAAGCCCATGTTGGTAAGAAAGTTAGTGACCTTTTGAAATATTTCTTGAATATCTATTTTAAATGCAGGTAACATTCAACGAGTGTTATTATATTTGCAAGAGATATGTATGACTTGGTTTACAGTAGTCAACTTTTTAATAACCAGAATGAATCCTGACATACATTCATTTATCTGAGTGTCTATTTTGAGAGAAAAAAATAAATAGAGGTGTATCTCTTTAGTTGGATGTTCATGTTAAGACAAAAACATGCTGGAGTTGTATCCCTTTAGCTTCAAATCCATGTCACAGTGAAGGTTTTTCCTTTTCAAATCTTGATGAAACTGAAATAAAATATATATATATACTATATTATAAATTTATTAAAACCACAATCATATTTTTAGTGAATAGCAAACTTTAATCCTGTTCTAAAGCAGGTATATGCTAAAGTACTGATAAAAATATCTGACACATCACCCTTCATAAACAATATTCATTTCAGAAGTGCAAAGGAATTTAATGGCAGTTTTATTTTGATTCCCAGGCAACAAAACACAAGGCTAAACATAAATTATGTTTTTAGAAAAAGTTTTTTTTAACAATATTGTTTATTGGTTACGGCATCCAAGTGCAATTAAAGTCTTATTAAAAATGAAATTCCAGTGATATACCATTTCATATACATGTATTAATTAGAGAACTATTGGGGCTGGAGCTTATAGTTATACAGATATTGGCATGTAGCTTAATCTGTCAGATTTTTCAGACAGTCCCTAAGATTGTTAACAAGTCCTGGTCAAAAGCAGTTTATAAAAATAAAAGTATGGTACATAGGTGTTTAAAAGAAAATAAGTTTGTGTTTAATTAAGCACTTAACAGGGTACATATTAATAAATACATTTTTTTTTTAGTATCAATGCACATTCACAATTGCCATTTCCCTGTTAGTATCAAACTTTTCATGAGAATACATCATTTAGAAAACTTAAAATATGATTTTCTTTTTTTTTTAAACTGGAAATTAATACAGTGAATGAAAAATAAAATGTTATTACATTTTGCAAGAGTGGGTGAATAGTGTTTAATATTTATCTTGTAAGAAGATTCAACATTTTGCATGTGTTTGGAATTTTGTTAATGCATACCAGTATAAATAGCTAGGTGGTCCTTCAAATAGCTAGGTGGTCCTTCAAAATGTTTATTCAATAAATAATTGATACCGCGAAGACTAGCAGCCCTCGATAATTGGGAGTAAGGATATATACAATACTTGTACCGAACTTGCAGGACGAAATTATTCAAATTTACTCCTATACCAAACAAGTTTAGGTGATAATTTATTTCAGTTATTGAACGCATGTCTAGCCTAAATGAATATAGCATTATACAGTTTTAACAGATATGAGAGAACAATATTACCATGGTATTTCAGACAAAACACCGAAGTTCTCTCCAACCCCTTCCATTGCAACTTTTCTGTAATCTGTTTTCCTCAAGACATTTTAGCGCACCGCTAAATTAATTTAAACGGTCAGTTTTAGGGTTAGGTTTGGTTAGGGTCAATTTTAGGGTTAGGTTTGGTTAGGGTCAATTTTAGGGTTAGATTTGGTTAGGGTCAGTTATGTTATAATTTATTTTTTTATATAATGTTTTTAATATATTTTTTTCTTTCTTTCTTTCTTGCCCCCACAAAAAAACATGCCCCACTTTTTTTAAGAATCTCCACCAAAAACATCACTCTTTTAGACACTTGGAGAGTGGCGGACTGATTCTATAACCGCTCCCTAAAGTTATGTATTAATTTTTGTAAACATTTCAAATTAAAATACGAGATATGTCTTTCCCCGGAACCTATATACATATTTATCAAGGTTTAATGAAAGGTGAAGGTGAAGTATTTTTTATACGGGTCCACATCCAATTTGGTTCGGACCCGTCTCCCCCGGGTCCAATGTC
>JAULBS010033766.1:0-10207 GCA_032355785.1 Symmetromphalus regularis
AGCTGCAAACCACCGTTTGTAAATCTCCTCTATGTATCACCGTATGGTGATCTGAGTGAATAAAGTTCTGTTCTGTTTAATATATGTTTGGAATGCATTTCTGGGCTCACGTCATGTCTAAAGAATTAACTAATTCCTGTATCAAATTAGATCCAGTAGTTTGCGAGTAATTTTTTAATAACTTTATAGGTTCCAAATTAAGCAGGATTAGGTGGTTAATGAGATATGAAGAAAAATATCAAAATTGAGTTGTATAATGACATAATTCAAATTAATCAAACTGTCAAACTAACGCGTAAATACTGCCACTTGTGTGCACAAATACGGAATTTTGTTAAATCATTGAACACTAATAATAATAATAATAATAATAATAATAAATAAATAAATAAAGTTTACTGAGCATTTTGGGACTAGCATCGACGACATAGCGATAACGTCTAGCAAGAGTGACTATACAAATTTCTCTATAATAATAGCTACCATACATTTAATAATGAATTTTCAAATCAGTTATCAACGAGCACTACCAGCTGTCGTGGGAGTCGCGCTTATGTGGTGTAGTAATAGGATTACGTCGTTAATAAATAGTGACAGACATAAGCCATATGGATTGACTAAATTGCTTGATAAGGAATCCCTACCCTTGTCTACTGCCTGTTTGTAGGTCAGATGCATAAGCCGGTTATTTGTACGGCTATTAGGTTTACTTGTACTGTGCATTAAGGTCGTGGTGTGACTCTTGTAAAATTGCTTCCATTAAAGACGTAGTTCATGGAAGTTTAGTATATTTGTATTTTGGGCAGATCGTAGAAAGTAGTGATTTACATATAATTAACAATACCACTAGAGTACACTGATTTATTACTGATCAGCTATGTAAAACATTTGGTAACATAGTCTTCATTGTAAACCCACTCAATTTTTCCCATTACCTGCAATGGAACTTTTATGTAAGCAGCACTTACTGAAGGCAAGCCAGACAGGGAAAAACGCTGAGGCAAACCCAGACACTGTGAGCTTGAACCATGTGGATAATAAATATCAGTATCATGTGGGGGGGGGGGAATAAAACAAATCTGCGGAAATTCCAGACGAGGCAAACACCTCATCTACCTGGTGCTGGCTACGCAAGAGACAATCCAGCTTTGAGTAATGTTTGTGACGGAAGAACAGAATCAGAGAGTGAGTCCACCCAGGGCTTTCATCCTACAACGTTCAATCGACGGAGTTATATTTTTCTCCACCACCCCCACCCCACGATCCACCCAGGAAAGGAACCCCACCCCTTGAATCCATATTTGAATTTTAAAAAATAGTTTTCTGATAACGTACCAAAACAAATAGTTTAGGTAGTTACCGGCAACAATAAATGTTAGATACTGGCATTTTTTTTTAATGTATATAACGAATAAAAAGATTAGATATCGGCGTTCAAGATTAGATATCGGCGTTCACGTTTAGGTTTGGGTTTTTTTGTCTGTACAATAAGATTAATTAATCTGCGATTAAAATTTAATTAAAGAAAAAGTAAGTGTCATAACAGAAACTATATTTTGTATCGTATTACTTGGGTAATTTAAAACACTAATGAGCAAATCACAAAAGAAAGACAAAACATATCGATAAGGTATCGCAACTTTTATAATAGATGTTGCTTGGCTGTCGAGAAACAACAATATTGTTGTACTTGCATTAATTTCTTAAAAGCATTCTGTAAGTTCCATGAATTTAGTCGATATACTCAGTTTTAAAAGCTTCTCTCTTTTTTGCGTCTAACGTAACCCCCCACCCCCACACCATAATACTATAAGAGTCATGCACTGAATCGTATAGACTGGTTTTGCGTCAATATTCCCTCATAAGACGTTTCAAATAAGTGTCAAAAGCACAGATCTATATGTGATAACTGCATTGTAAATATAGTACACAGAAGTATTTCATTTCATGACTTTTCTTATTTTACATCGTTGTTATAACAACAACAAAAATGGTAACTGAAAAGCCAAAAACAGCACAGAAAACAATGTAAAAATACTCTTATCTCATAGAGAATTTGATATTAAAAATATTTTCTCCAAGTTTTATTTTCACATTTTGATTGATTTCCAAAACCTTTTAATCCTAGTATACTCAGAATAAACGCTATTGCTAGGACCTAATTCTGATGTTTAATCAAATTGAAAATTGTAAAAACCAGTAGTATCACCAGACAGGTTTTGCTTTTTGTGTTAACTAGATACTAACGTGACTGGAGTCAGTGGAATAGCTCGTGTGTGACGGGGTATAATATTACTGAATGAAATTTAGATTTCCGGATGGCCACGTCTCTGAGGGCGTTGATAGATAGTTTTCCCAATGGAACATGCATATATGTTCAGACACATACGATATATAGTTACTTTTATACCAATCGAGACTGGAAAGAAAAATTAGCATTATTTATTAATTGACGGTTTCAAGCTGAAGCAACATGTAAACAACTGACTCCTAACAGCTATAAATCCAAACCTGTTCTCAATAAACTATTCGCTCAAAAAACTTGGTCACATTGTTTATGAAGTAAAATAAATGTACATTAACACAATGTAATTAAATAACGGGGTTCCTGGGTCCTCACATTGGTTACAATAATAAACTGCTGCATCGCTTAGGGACTTGGAGCTGGAAGTGGTGAATTAAATATTAAAGCACACTTTAATTGAAATGTAACACGAATGAGTATCCACGTAGCAGCACGGTGGTGGGTTGCCGTCCTCCCTCCCTTCACTCACCCAGCAACCCACCCACCCATCCACGACACATGAAGCGTGAAGACGTACAACAGCGGTTGCTACACACAAATAAAAATCAATAACACTGACGTTGTTTCTTTTCTGGAGTATTAATCTGTGGAAATGTATTGTGGCTATAGTTTCTTAATTAACAGCCATTTTGTTTTATTTACGTATGAATCTTCGAACATATAACTTATGGATTTTTAGCCGTTATATTTACAGTAATTTGAAATACAATGCTAAGTTAATTATAGTTTGATTGTCGTTGTAAAAGGATATCTTGCTATTTGTAACTGACACTATAACTGATATTATTTTAAAGCAAACTGCAAGGTCTGCTCATGGGGATGGGTTGTATGTTCATCTAATAACCTGCTGTTAGGGATGGGTTGTATGTTCATGTAATTACCTGCTGTTAGGGATGGGTTGTATGTTCATGTAATTACCTGCTGATGGGGATGGGTTGTATGTTCATGTAATAACCTGCTGTTAGGGATGGGTTGTATGTTCATGTAATTACCTGCTGTTGGGGATGGGTTGTATGTTCATGTAATAACCTGCTGATGGGGATGGGTTGTATGTTCATGTAATAACCTGCTGATGGGGATGGGTTGTATATTCATGTAATAACCTGCTGATGGGGATGGGTTGTATGTTCACGTAAGATCAATAGTTGGGAATCAGTCGATTGTCTTTATAAATGTATAATACTCGTATGGAGATATAAAACTTTAAATTAATTAACAAACATGTTGTTGTTGTTGTTTGTTTGTTTGTTTGTTTTGCATGACAAAAACTAAAACAAACTACGATCGGTTATTGGATTTTATGATCGATGACTATAATTGGTAATAATTAACAAATAACTGTCGATTATACTTGATAACTGGGTCATCACCATCAATACCTATTGTTTTTAATTAGCAATAGGTATAGGTAAATGTATATAGTTTTTAACATGTTAAACGCTTTGTGTGTAGGATTTGCTACATTTTGGAATAGCACTAAAAGTGGTGACTACATCAAACTCAGTGGCCTCTATTCTTGATTGGAATTGACCTATTCTACAAATGGGTAACCGTTAAGTGTTAAATCGAATGCGCAGACTTGAGGACTGAAATGCACATTGTACGAAATAAATGATTAATTTCCAGAAACCAATAAACCAATTTCTACGGTCGAACTAATGCTTTATAAAAAGGACTGCCCGGAAGTTGCGTTCCACTTGATCAACAACAGAAATAAAATGGAACTAACATGAACGGCTCCAATTACCAATCACATGTAAAACAAACTGTGCTGAGCAGATTGAATCCCAGTACAATTTGAAACGTGTGTGCCAGATTTCTCCTTATATTAAACTGATTCATCGCACTTAACCTGGGAGGTGTATATGACCACTTTAATATTGTTTATACTGTGTTCGCCCACTTCGCGGGTACAAGGGCACATTAGCTCCAGCCAGTTGTGCACAACTTGCATATGAAAAGGTGTGTGCAGAAGTAGGTATACAGTGTGTACACGCTCAACGCTAGTAGATACTGGATGATTGGGAATTTTCCTAGAGCTTCAGTCATCCAGCGGTAGAACATCGGACTCTCAAGCTGAAAATCATGGTTCAAACCCCGTCGGAGGCTGGCTCACACTTTGACTACTTGTCATAGTTTCCAAATGTTTGACATCCAATAGCTGATGATTGATATATCAGTGTGTTCTAGTGGTATTGTTAAACAAAACAGTATTCTCATCCGGGGGTAATTATTCTATTATAGAATATTCACTAGAATGCGCTAATTCGGATGCTGATCGCCCACGGACAGGTGCGGTGTGGTATGTCTGATTACTCTTGAGTATGGTATACTACGGTAGCCTCTACGTTAGATTACGATAGACTACGCTAAAGAATGACCAACTACGGTACATTGAGCAACTCCCCACTGGTCAGATTTGGGTGTGTGTTTTTTAGGGGTAAAGTACTTTAGAGTACGATTGAGTACGTTAAGAGGTATGTTAGACTTCGCTTCAGTACATTAGCATCACGGATGCACATTTTGCCTCTTAACGTTCAGCTCTTTTGAACATGTCCAAAAATTAAAATTAAAATCACGACTACCCGAAGTTAATAGCAAGTTAGCATGACGGACAACTACGGTACGGTACGGTACGTTACGGTACGGATGCCGGTACTCTCAACTACGTTCATCTAGGCTAGCCTACACTACGTTCAACTACGTCCACTAACGGCTAGGTGACAACACCTTTATTATGCATTTCATCATTACCATCCAGGTAGGATTAAATTTAACATCTAATCCAGGATTAGGAGTTGCTTTAATACGGAACATACGTCAATATTATCATAATACCACACTGTTTTCGGTACAGGAGAACCTACTCTACAATCAATTAGTTCTGAATGGAAATTTAGAAAAGATTTTAGCATACAAATACTTGTTTATCAATTAGAATATAGTGCCCGAACCAACATGGATGGGGGGCATTTTTCAAAATCTTGCCCTTAGAATATAAAGACCATAATATTGATTCCAAACATAATAAATATATTCTTGGTTTTGTTTTTAAAGATAGATGTTCAAAATATGACACATGAATGACTAAAATTGATTTATGCAATATTTAGTTTTTCAAACTGCACAATTAACAGTATTTGTTTGACAGAAGAAACCTGCAACCGTCATACAAGCAACTGTTTGATTAACAGCAAGTGTATTTTATACATTCCATCTCACAGACAGGACGGCACATACTACGGTCTTTGTTGAACTGGCAAGGGATGCAACGATAAATAATCCGCTGGGTCCACTGAAGGGGATTGATCAGGATACCCATCCTACCTTAGGTGGACGCACCTGCTTCTGAATACATATTGTATGCGTTTTCATCATGTTCACACATAAAAGCCGGTCTGTCAGTGTGGGGTGTCCATTTACTTCGCGAAATGTTTTCACAATGGCACGACCGCCAAAGTAAACATGACGTAAACATTAAACTTGATTCGATATCATATCTAATTTATGTCCTTCGTGAAATAATTTTAATTTCTTACTCCCTAAAGCTCATGACAAATTAAAAATATTTCTCTCGGGACATAAACCTGATATTAAATGGAATCTCGTATAATACTTTATGATACAAATCAGTGACGTTGGAACGAAATTCATATTGGGGTGGGGTGGGGGCTGCTAGTACTAAGAAGCAACTGACTTTACAGCCCCCAGCCCCCCCCCCCAACCCCCGGCTCCAACGCCCCTGCAAATGCTTTTCACTAACGAAATGATATTACTCTTTTTTTCTTCTTCTTTTTTTTATGATACGTGTAAATCGTTCAGAGCACTGAAACAGATTAAACTGACTTATTGTGTGGCTGAAAATTTCTAAATAAAACACCATTAACGTTCTTGTGTTTTCCCGGCATAATGTTATCAGACTACAATCAAATTATAATTATATTTTGTGACAAATTGTTGTCTACCTCTATAATTTTCTTGTGTATTTGCTTACTACATTTAAGCTTTTATGTCGCCTACGATAAGCAAAGTCGCGGTGTGTGAACAACAAAAGAGATTTTTTTACCAACAGCTATGTCTAAAGAATATTTCAAACTGTATGAGGTGAGACATTTTTATTTATGATAATTCAAGTTCTATATATTCATGACAGAATTGTTCAATAACACAAACACTGATGTTTTATGGTTATTTCTGGCATATTTTACACAACATTTAGTACATTGCAAAATATTAATTTTAGGTCTAAAAATAGTTTTGCTTTACATGTTCCTGTAATTTTTTCCATTGTGTTTATATGTATCTTTCTTTGTTTTTGTATCAATGTCAGTATTGATGTTTGGTTATTTTTCTCTTTGTCTTCCTCATCTACCAAGACCTCATTGTATTTGAATTTCTTAAATTGTCGATATATCTATGCTTGTGTGTCTGTCGGTCTTCTTTCTGTCTGTATAGGTGTATCCCTAATTGTTCTTTTAAAATGTCTTTATATTGTTCGTCTCAACCTACCTACTTACATACCTATCTAACTCTATCTATCTATCTATCTATCTATCTATCTATCTATCTATCTATCTATCTATCTATCTATATATCTATCTATCTATCTATCTATCTATCTATCTATCTATCTATCTATCTACCTACCTACATACCTATCTATCTATCTACCTACCTACCTATCTATCTATCTACCTATCTACCTACCTACCTATCTACCTATCTATATATCTACCTATCTACCTACCTACCTATCTACCTACCTACCTATCTATCTATCTATCTATCTATCTATCTATCTATCTACCTACCTACCTACCTACCTATCTATCTATCTACCTATCTACCTACCTACCTATCTATCTATCTATCTATCTACCTACCTACCTACCTACCTACCTACCTACCTATCTACCTACCTATATATCTACCTATCTACCTACCTATCTATATATCTATCTACCTACCTACCTACCTACCTATCTACCTACCTACCTACCTATCTACGTACCTACCTACCTATCTACCTATCTATCTACCTATCTACCTACCTACCTATCTATATATCTACCTACCTAGCTACCTATCTACCTATCTGTCTGTCTGTCTGTCCGTCCGTCCGTCTGAGAACAGGTCGGTCATCGAATCAATCGTTCTTTGTGGACCCATTTGCAGTTTGGGTATTTTCCGTTCCGATCCATTGCTGGTTCATCAAAGGCTGTGGCATGTGCTCTCCTGTATGTGGGACGGTGCATATAAAAAGCATGCTGCTTATCGGAAAGAAATACATACGTCAGAATGACCATATGATTGACGTCCAATAGCCGATGTGTGTGTGTGCGTGCGTGCGTGCGTGCGTGCGTGCGTGCGTGCGTGCGTGCGTGCGTGTGTGTGTGTGTGTGTGTGTGTGTGTACAGTAATATCACAAGTTGTACATACGTTTGCTACCAATGGACCATTACTGTAACCACCCCATGAAACAAAGATATTTCAACATGCATACTGTCTGTTTTAGTTGAGTATATTTTACGGAAGACTAATTTTTCATTTTATTCTTTTTAAATAATAATTTCTTAACAATAACTGAGTTTTCCAATAGTTAATTTTTAGGTTGGTTCAGGCAATACATTTTCTTGTCCAGCAATTGGCAAAGGCTGAACTTGAATATTTTAAAGGAGTGTGTGTGGGGCGGTTAAAATGAAGAAAAAAAATCTTCCATTTTTGCCATTTACTCTGTATTCTATAAAATAAAAATACTCGACCAAAATTAAGGAATTGGGCTCGCCCACACCCCACTATCGTCATTAAATCAGTGCGTCTATGTACTGCATAATACACTGTCATCTAGTTTTAGTTTGTTTGATGTCATTATATTGTATGTACGTTTTGATATCATTGATTTGTATGTGTAATTAAAAAAGTGAAGTAACCACTGTGTGACCATCAATGGGAAATGTTTTTTCTTTGTGCTGGGGGTAGAGCGGGGGAGGGGTGTGGCATTAAATAAATAAATAAAATAGCGTTATTTAGGATATACTCATTACGTGCATGTTAAAACATAATAATATTCAGTCTATTCTGTTACTGCACATACTAAGTTATGGTAGGCATTCAGATCATTTTACATGTTGCAGTACTTAACATAAATTATGAGTACATGTACTTGTGTTTGCGCAGACACTACCATAACTTATCAAACTTATCTCAGATTCTAGATTTTAAAGAACTCGTTGACCTCAATGTTTCTCTAATGAAATACGAGGACATCCGAATGTCAACGAAGTGACGAAAAATCAAAACCGAAAGATCCGACAAAGATCTGGAACGGTCGGAAACGATCCGAAACGATCCGAAACGGTCAGTTAATAACTGTAACTTTGAAAATACCACAGCACCACTTATAATTATATTCTCGCATTACGGAGAGATAGCACCATGGCCCTATCTGCGATTCTAGATTTGAAAGAACTCGTTGACCGCATTGTTCCACTGATAAGAATTTCAAGCAATAACCATTTGATCTTTCCAGTTTTGTTGCGATAATGTTTTCTTATCAACTGTCTTTGTTTTAGCAGCAATTAACTCCAGATGGCAGTTGTTTCCAGTCTTATCTGCGCTTATCGGTTGCTCAAGAGCAGTGTATAGGATACCACGGATACACCCATGTCTGATAAACGTCGACAGTGCCACATTTCAGTATCAAGTTTGATTATAATTTACTGATTATTCAGACCCGGCTAGGTCAGATTTGACGTAGTCCTAAAGGTCAACATACTACGCGATGTTATTCCATGCAGAATAAAAGAACCTAATATACGCGGCCATGTTGGATAATCTGATAAACTAATTAATTTTATCTCTGAAACAGACCTTCTTTGCATTGTTTTGGTGTTTTTAAAATATGTACTGGTAAACAATAAATAAATATGTTTGAAAATGTAATAATGGCGTTTTAGTCAGATATTTTTGTTGTAAGCAATTATTCTGTTATCAGGGTCGGCGCAAACGTTTAAAAAATGTTTTTTTTAGGGGAGGGGGCAGACTGAATAAGGGCATTATCAGTCATTTGAAGAGCGCCTACAACGTAATTAATAAATGTACCACCTGCAAATCCTTAAAAGCTACAGGAAGTATTAAATAAATAACATAAGTTATATGACATATGGAAAAAATAAATCATAGGAACCAACAATACTATGACTATATATTGTTGCAAAAAAGGGGCCCGCAGATTTATTAGGGGTTGAAAATACCCCCTTGCTGCCCCCCTCACCCCACCCCTCGGCTGCTCCGACCCTGGTTATACAAATAGTTTGCAGAATGTTCAGTTGAAAAGTCAGGACATTACCCCCACTGCGGGTGACAATAAGTTCATATGTATTTATTTAATTTAAAAAAAAATTATTCATCATTTTTTACGTTGTAACAGGTGCTATGTGTATTTCACACACCTCCTCCTCCTAAATAGTGTGGTTATCTAATTCCAAAATTTCTGCCACGAATGTCGTCAGGTTTATGAAATAAATGACTACACTGTCTTTTTAGGTTGAGTATAAGCAATTACGTGCAAGTTTTCAGATTGTCCCACCATTACGTCCCATTTATTGTTGTCTATTAAAAGTTTGTTTTGTGTAGTTCGCGATCGATTCTCCGAATGTCATGTTTCTTGTAAAGGATACTCAGTAGATTTCGTATTCTCAAAATACAATATATCTGCCTTCGTAGATAGTCCAGGACGAACCCCAATTCCTTGAAATTACCATGAGTAACGCATTGGCGCACAACAGATGATGAAGAAAATAAATATGGGTTCTTTATAGAGTGGAGCGAGTCTGCCTGTGAACCGGTCGGTCGTCGGATCGATCCTTTTCAGTGGACCCATTTGCAGTTTGGGCTATTTTC
>JAULBS010033777.1:0-10207 GCA_032355785.1 Symmetromphalus regularis
ATTTATTTAATGCAGGAATTTCCAAATAAATCTACATAAAAATGTATCGTTTGCTTGAAAGAATCGCCGATATATATAGTAAATATATATGTGAAATAACCAGATATTTGATAATTTGCATGGGTTGCCTGAAAACATGTGCACCGCAAAAGAAGTACTCAACCGCATACTCATTACACGTATGACCAGCGTGTAGACAATAGATTTATGTTTTAATTAAGTTTAAATTTTATTTCTATAACTCACTGTCATAGTCCACTAGCGAATCCGGGGGTGGGGGAGTCCAGGTGTTCAGGACACCCACTTGTCTCGATTAAAAAAAAAAAAAAACTATTTTACGAGTGAAAGGACGTAAACATTTATAACTGTTTCACCTATTTCTATTCACTCATCACTTTTGGACCCACCTTTTCTAAAATCCACATTTGAATCCCTCCCCTTTCAGAAATCCTGTATCCGCGCCTTTTAAGTCATAGTTTCTATAAGAAGATTGATACTCATTGGGTAGATATATCGCGATAAACGAAACCATATCGCGGTATGTATTGCGCTCAGCAAGGCTGTCACTACACCGGTATACCGGTATATCGTTGCACCACTAGATCTTACACTAGCAGCCCAATCATCCGTACAAAATGTCAGTTTTATTTCCACCCCAGGTATCAACAAGTACCAAATGTTACTGGTGTAATAACCGTTTTGCTAAAAAAAAATAACGAAATAACAGGCCATTACATTTTCACAAATATCCACCAATCACAGTAGTGGTTACATTTACTCCGTAAAGATTCGAATTCTGACCTGGCGAAACTTACGATTTGGTATAATGCAACCCTCAAACAACTTGCGTTCAGCACAGGCTAGCCTTCGTAGGCTCTACGTAGCAATTTGACTGTTTACAGACATTCTTATTGGATTTAACATGAAGCGTAAAAACTAGTCTAGCGAGCGACCACTAGCTATTTGATCTTAACACAACGATGTTTTCTGTGGTCGCATAACAATGTGAAGGTGTGCTTAGATTATCTGTAATGGACACACTTCGCATAACATGCTATTTTAATAGTACTCGAGCATTGCCATCATTTGAACCGGAATAGTAAACAACATGGAACGTTAGTTCCATACACGATCTCATCTCTGGGGATATGACACAAACAGTAAAATAGTATTAACACCTGCTGCCGCCACCATGACCGGATTTATAAGGGGGCAAAGGGCCTGCCCCCCTTCACCAAGAAGAACTTCCTTTATTTAAAAAAATGAGATAATTATAAAATTAGTTCTATTCATACATTTTAGTTTTTTTTTATTTGTCATGCAATTAAATTTCTGTTGAGCCACCCCCACCCCAAATCTAAAGTGCCTCGAGCCCCCCCCCTCCCAGGAAATAAATCCGGCCCTCGTCACACATTTAGAGAAATATTACGCTATGCCACCATTCACTATAATTCCTTTGTGGTTTGGAGAAATATGACCACGGATTCATTATTTTTGATCAAGATATTCACACATTTATAATTTATATCAAGTGGATTTACATTGTCAACAATTTGTTCTGGAAGAAGAAACTGGGTAAAAGAAACACCTCGAGTTAATAATCCGTTACAAAAGTGGTATCGATATAAGAAATATAAACGTGTGTGTATGTGTATGTGACAGTGGTTCAAACCCCGCTGGAGGCTGTCTCACACTTGACTGGATGTCAAAATAACCAAATGTTTGGAATTCAATAGCCGATGATTAATATATCAATGTGCTCTAGTGGTGTCGTCAAACAAAACAAAACGTGTGTGTGGTAGGAGTTATGTGGAGACTCAACCTGTTAAATATATTTGCGCTGTTAAACCTTTTTTTTTTTTTTTTCCCTTTCTTCCCCCTCCCCAACACTGAATTGATCCTACATGTATGTTAGAATTTGCCATTAGGATTTAGCAATGTTTAACAATAATACAACATTATTTAGTAAACTAATATTTATTTCATAATCTTGAAATCACAGATGAATAGGCATTGTTTAAATAACAATATACAATTAATAAGGTACATAGTCTAAATACTGATAAAATGTAATTTAATTAAAAACAAACATACATGTATATAAAAACAGAATATCTATATCTCAATATCTAACAATTTGGTGACCAGTTACAAGATGCAAAACATTAAAAATGTCTGACCATGTTAGTGGGTCAACAAAGAAAATCAAGTTTAAAGTTTTGACACTTTTGTTTCCTAACAGTGGTGCAGTGTGTTCACACCCTTGAAACAAAAATAAATAAATAAATAATAAAGTATACACTTATAATAATGAGAAAATAGACAATACACCCTTATAAACTAGTGTTTTATTGCAGGAGCTCAATTTGAAAGTATAAAAGTCAGTTGAATACAATTACACACTCACTTGTGAGGAAATAAGCCAATACAAATGCAGACAAAAAAGGAGGAAATAAAGGAAATCTAGCAGTATCATGAAATAAAGGCTATTATTTGAAATAAAGGAGATGTGGACACACTGTGATCAGGGCTAGCTCTGCCACTCACCATATTCGCCAATGGCGAAATTTAAAAACATTTGGCAGAGAAAATTAGCACGATTTTAGTCATAACTGGGGGAAAAAATTCACACCACTGAATTTATGTAACTGTAATATTATATAAACCATATACATGTAATTATATTAATTTATCGTCCAGAAATTGGGAATTTTCAGTGCAATTTGCTTTTGGGAAGGGGCCAATATTTGTTACCATATAAAGCCCGGATAAATCCCTGCTTACCATTTATTACCTAATCAAAATGCTTACACATTTTAGTGCCATTAAGATAAACAAATGGGCCATTTCATACATAATATAAGACATTTTAAAACTGTAAGTTGCCATTTTGTTTACAAGTACAATGACCTAATATATATAAACATGTATGCTGTATATATATAATTAATAATTACATACGAAATAATGTCATAAAGTAAGTAAATTATGACATGATATTCCTGAGTAGCAATAAATACCCTCAAAGGTACACAATCAAAGTTTTGTTATTAGTAAAGTACCAAGATTCTTCCTAAAAGAATTTATGAATCTGGTAAAAACATACTTTCAAAAACATTGCATTTCAAAATGGAGTTTCTCAGACTTATATCATGAGTCCTGAATGACGTATCAATTTTTCAAGAATACAAAGAAAGGATTGTTTGTTTAATAACACCCCAGTAGTTAATTAGGTATCAGACATATGTTTTGTGACTCGTGGTCATTTAGCGGAAATATACTGCAACAGGAAAAAACACACACTTAGAGACAAACTTGGATCCATTAATAAAATTTCGCATACTGGAGATCACGATGTTAACATGGTATAATAGTAGTTTGTTGTCATCTGTGATACATAAAGTGTCCTCTAAATCTTTGTTGTACAGTTTGATGTTCTCTCAGATTGGGTTCTTTGTGACAAATGTCGGTGTAAATGTTTCGTCATCAGTAACAATCCTGAAATCCCTAACACATCTTTCAAATTGCTCTTCTCCATATTATCTATACAGAGTTAATGTTTTGTTATCTGTAACTATCCTGAAATCAGTAAAGTATCTTTGAAATTGCTGTTCTCCACGTACGTATACAAAGTTAATGTTTTATCATAAGTAACTATCCTGAAATCCCCAACACATCTTTCAAATTACTGTTCTCCATGTATGTATACAACAACGGTCCTCGCAATTCCCAACACATCTTTCAAATTGGCATTCTCTGCTGCAACTGTCCATAAAATAAATGTTTTGTCATCAAAAAAGATCCTTAATATTATCTGTCCATTTATTATAACTTCTTTCAAACTCGGATGCAACTGATTTTTTGTTAAGTATATAGGGAATCCCAGCTACACTTACATCCACTGATCATTTCTCAAACCAGTGGCGTGCAGAGATTTAATAATGCCAGGGGCCAACTCCTTGATTGTATGCCCCTAAGACTCAAGTATAGGACTTAATTTTAATTTCACTCTTTGATTGGATGTCCCCATTAAATGGATCCCCCGGGGGCAATGCTCCCTCTGCCCCCCTTTCTGCACATCACTGTCTCAAACTGAGGTTCCCTGTGGTAACAGCTGACAAGGATAAGGTTTGTCATCAATAAGCATCATCTTCAATACATTTATTGATAAGTTCTCTCAGGTTGGGGTTCTCCATGGCGGCGGCTATTCTTTCCTTGTCATTAATTTGCTTGTTGACTGTAAGAACAAACACAAAAGTTAAATAAGACTGAAATATCATTTACCCAGGGTCTCAGTGTTAACTCAAATTATCATATCACTTTCATTATTGGTTGCGTGTCAGACAGGACAGCACATACCATGGCCTTTGATGTACCAGTTGTGGATCACTCGGAACGGAAAATAGCCCAAATTGCAAATGGGTCCACTGACAAGGATCGATCTGATGACAGACAGCTTCACAGGCGGACACTCTACCATTTGATCTGCACCCGCTCGACTAATGGTTTGGTCACCTTCCAACAAAAATAAGGGTATGACAGTTAACATTGTAATGAAAAAATGCTGATGACTTACTTTCCTTGGCTGTTTCATGGGTTCCTTCTTTGATAAAAATGTCAATCTGAAGAAGAAAAAAATGATTTGATAAAAACAAGAATAGAGCATAGCCAAAGACTCACATCCTATGAGTTTATCATTTGGTTACATGGAGTATTTTTATGTCCTGATCCAGTACTTTACACAAACCACTTTATAAGCAGACATGGGTGTAAATCCCAGAGGGAATGGGGGACATGTCGCCCCCCACCCACACTTTTTGGACTGGGGAAAGCCTTTGTAATTATCCTCCCACCCCACTTTTGCTTCGATTACCTGAAATTAAAATGCCTAAATAATAATCTTTACCAGTATTTCTCTTTATTGTATCAATTAACACTTAACCATGTTGTCTTAGCACAAATATAGTCATACTGAAGTACACAAGGGGTCTATAATGGTGTCAGACCTGGGCGGGATGATCTGTCCCACCAAAATTTTGGACGAGGGAGGGAGATGTTCCATCCCGCCCTCACTTTCAGGAATGGATTTTCGCCCTTGTAAGCAGAATTATGTACATGCAATTTGTAAATAATGTGTATGGATTAACACCATGACAACACATACCATGGCCTTAGATATACAGTTATGCAGCACTGGCTGGGACAGGACAAAACTCTATCAGAGAATGAGTTCACTATGGGGTTTCAATCCTATGACCTATTATGTAAATAGTGAGTCCTTATGATACTTTAATTTTTCACCCAAAAATGTATACTGCAAGGGAGTGCACATAGCCAATTATTAGTTACATCAAGATACAACTGCATTACACAAATGTCCTTTAATAATCTTACTTTGTAATTATCAGGCAAACACCTCTCCATTTTCTTTCTCAAACTGAGACCTGTTTAAAACAGAATATAAGGTTGATATCAAAAAGAAAACAATTTACTAGAGAAGACCAGAAAGTACTTTATTCTTATCTACCACTAGTTAAAACTTGAATCATACATTGTAATTATCTGTGCCAAACATATTAGTCATTAATTTAACATACTCCATATTAAACTTTTTTTCTTTCACATACAGATAATCTTTTACCATCAACCTGTTCAAAAAATTATTAAAAGAATTCCATTTAACAGAAACCCACTTCTGACACCATATATTAATAAAATTCTCTACAAATATATGACAAGTGAATTTTCTTTAGTGTAATAATACTATATGGTGTAGGGTGAGGGCACGCAGTCAGTATTATCAGACATTTTTACCAGTACATGCATGACTAAGAAAATACATTGTAGAGATTGGAAATTGGGTGGCACATACCGTGAATACACGTACCACTATATGGACACACAGAGTTTACATACATCATGAACTGTCACCTGCATGCACATGTAGATGAGATACATACCAATCAGGGATGCCAGTGAACAGTGTGGCACAGTTGGGCTAAATTCAACCCGGATTAACAGCTGGCCCCATTTCAGCTTGGACACGGAAACACAATCTTCTGAAACAACATTAAGTTCTTCCAGATTTTCCGGTTTCTCTGGGTCATGAACATCTCGAATTACATCTACAAATAAACAAACATTCTTATCATTTTTATAAAATAGGTGTGAGCAGATCTTAAGTTTTTGAAAAATCCAAGTGAGTGATAGGTCGCACACTTGAAAATGATTAGGCGAGTGATAAATTGCAGGTCTGAAAGCACTTAGTTGAGTAAAAAATTGCACATGTTAAAATGGACATTTTGTCCATCTACGTCAGAAAACTTTGTTTGACATCATATAAGTTCCGTTATTAACAACTCGGTACTAAATTTAAATTGAATCAATTTAAAACGTGGATTGACTTGTTTTGTATTTATTTTGTAAAATCTTTTATAAAAGTAATATCCATTTGTTTACATTTTTTACACAAAAATGGGTGATGTTTGAGATCGCCCACTGTGCATTAGCTAATGCGCAATCTATGCACCCATCGAAATAGGTCCCTCACTGAAACCAGCCACTTGACCTTAAGTATCCATGTTACCAATGCAAGACAGAAAGATTTCAACCAATGCCCATCTTCCATTTGTTGTTGTTCTGAATTTGCATTATAAATTTATACTTACATAAACCAATACCTACATCAACAAAACAATTCTGTCAACTCTTAGGCAAAGATGGAGATCACGGCCTCCATATTTTTATTGCGTATCTGACAGACTCGTGGGTTCAAAATGCATCCCACTGATACACAGTCAACAAGGCATTGAACTGACAGTGAAAAAAATAGATTTTAATTACCCTTTTTGCAACAATAAAATAAATTATTATTCTTCTATTTTGCTTTTATAATCTTCCTTCACCGACATGTTATTTTCCAACTGATCAGCCATAGAATAGAAATGAAAACTTCCAGTATGCAAATGTTCTCTAAATAGTCTAATAATAGGAGAGTATTTGTTCAGGGGTTGAATTTTGATTTTTAGAGGGCACGGCAAATGTTGCCTTCAGTTTAGTAAGAAAACAAGGGGCACTAAAGCAGGTTGGAGGTGCACCAAGGCAAACTTTTCTTTCAAAAGAGGGGCATGAAGGCAACTGGCTATGGGACAAGGAAGGCAACTTATACATTACGAATGTGAAAGGCACAGCGGCAAACCACAGCATTTTTCTTGCTGTTGACAATGTCCGATATTTGGGGCATTGCAGCAAATAAGAGGGGTACCAACCGCAGTGGTGAAATTAGAACCCTGACTGCTGCAAAAAAGGTAATTATAATGATTATTTGCCTGCTCAAACAAGGCCTTGCGTACTCTGTATTAGTACTATTACTGTTAACTGTGAGATGCAATTTGAGCCAGTCTGTCAGATACGACATAAAAATAAGGGGCCGTTATCTCCACCTTTGCCAACTCATGCCCCCGCTGGTTATTTGCAAAGAAAGCCAACCAGAAACATTTCCGGAGTGATTCAGTGAACATATCATAACATTGAATGTTACATTGCCATTCAAGTTCAACCCCTTGCAGGCCTTGGGCCTTTCCTTGGATACTTTTGGTATTATAAACTAACCATAAACTGTCTCTTCTAACAATTTCAGCTCCTTGTATTCGTTGTCATTAATGTCTTGTACTTTATTATGATTAGTTTGCTGTGCACTCAATTTATCTGACTCGTCAGATTTCGACAGACCAACAGTTTTAAATATTTCAACTATAGTTTGCATGATCAAAAAACCAAAACAACTCAATGTTTATTTCCGGTTTCGTTTTCCTTATTTTCCTTCAAATGATAGAGGCACCTGCATCGTATCTGACAGATTCTGGAGTTCAAAAAGCATCTCACAGTTACGCAGGGTCACAATCAACAAGGCTTCGATTTGGCAGCCAAAAAATATATTATAATTACCCTTTTTGCAATAATTACTCTTCTATTTTGCTTTTGTAATATTCCTTCACCGACCGGAAGTTTTCACTTCTCTTCTAAGGCTGATCCGTTGGAAAATAACGCGTCGGTGAAGAAGATTACAAAAGCAAAATAGAAGAGTAATTGTTCTAAAAGGGTAATTACATGGCTGCCAAATCGAAGCCAGTTTAACTGTGTAATTATGACAAGCATTTTAAACCCGAGAGTCTGTCAGATACGCAATAAAAACAGGGATGTCGTGATCCCCGCCTTTGCCGTTTTTTCAGGTCCTCACTTCCGCTTTGCTTGCCGCCTCCCGCAATTTGAACAGTTACGTATTTTATTGGTTTGTTAAATCATTCTCTCTTTTTCGTTTTTTTAAAATGTACACCAACCCGTTTGAATTACTCACTCATGATTAACAGTGAGTGAATAATTATTGTTATGCATTATACGAATATCTAAAAATAAAATCATGACATTTGCAAAAAGTTGCTCAGTTTGAATACCAGTTTGTCTGGGGTCCGACGAGTAACAGGTGGTTTAGCCCTAATTCCCATTCGCCAT
Source organism: Symmetromphalus regularis (assembly GCA_032355785.1). Taxonomy (NCBI): domain Eukaryota; kingdom Metazoa; phylum Mollusca; class Gastropoda; order Neomphalida; family Neomphalidae; genus Symmetromphalus; species Symmetromphalus regularis. The sequence continues at coordinate 8,512 of JAULBS010033777.1, forward strand.
GGGTCGTTGCGCATAGGGTTATTTCGCCCTAAATCCGAGTCGTTTCATACCTCCATTAGGGTAGAAATGTTTGTTGTTTATTTTGTTTTAAATAAAATGGTATTCAGCTTACTGTTTCAACATCAAGTGTTTGTTGTTTGTTATTTAATGATTTTCATTTGGATTCCTCCTGATATTGAGAAGACCATTGAATGATTGATATACCCAATGAATTAATAACAAACACGCCAATATATATATATATATATAAATATCGATCATACTTAAAACACATAGCTAAATGCCATGACCAATTTTTTTATGATGCAGTACAATGCAAAAACCAAAACTGAAATGTTTAACATTTTCAACAAACATTTTACAACAAAACTAGAAAAATCTGAAAAACCTCAAAACTACCTTCTTTTAGGGTGAAATGACTGGTCAAAGGGTGAAACAACTGGCATAAACAGGTTTTAGGGCAAAACAACCTGAATTTAATAATCCTATTCAGTAAATACACCAGTTAATGTATCATGAAGTTAATACATTTTGATATGGATACCCATTTTATAAATGCATCTTGCTTGACAGGAAACATTCTGCAGCCCTCGAAATTCAGGTCCTCTTGCGATGGCAGTTTAGTTCAAATAATATCAAAGTAAATACCCAATAATGATAAAAATGCCATCTCAAGTCGGTTTTGCAAAGGCATTACTGTTTGCTGTCATGAATTTCGATGGCTGATTCTGTTCAGTATTGCATTACAGTTTGCTGTAAATATTTTAGAGTTTGTGAAACAATTTTAATACACAAAATAAGCAATTACTAATCAATTTACACTGATTAGTAATTGTCACTAATCAAAATTTTAAAAACATATTTTCCCTCTGGTAATTTTCTTTAAAACTTAACATACATGTATGTAGTGCATAAATTTAGTCATTTATTACATCATTAATTATGATGCAGATGTTGCAAGATTTGCTGTAATATTTCACAATTTACATTACATATATACCTTTATAAGTTCATTGTACATATAAAATTCCTTGAATACTTGTATGTTTAGTACTGTTTATTGTATGGTTCATTATTTTAGGTTTTAAATACAGAACAATGTCTACGTCGTCAATTCCGGAAATTGTAAAAAAGAATGTGAGAGCAGTTTTACTATCAAAGATAGGCGGAGTTCTCGCAACTCAGTTTCTGAAAGATTACAAAGCTCTTGTTCAGCAGAGGTTAAATTTCGTAGAGTATGGCTTTAAAGACATTGAGGGGTTCATCAAGGCCATTCCAGATTGTGCTCGGTAAGGTACACAGTATGTGCACTTGAGATATTTTTTACTTGCTATTTTAACCCCTACAATTAAGAAAATGTCCATGGCAAATTTAATGCTGTGGAGAAATAGTGTCCACAGCAATTTTAGTGTAAAGTATACTTTATTTTTAATAATAACTAAGGGTCGAGATCTAGCTCAAACGGTAACAAGTCTGCCTGTGAACAGGTCTGTCGTCGGATCGATCCTTTTCAGTGGACCCATTTGCAATTTGGGCTATTTTACGTTCCAACCAGTGATCCACAACTGGTTTATCAAATGCCATGGTATGTGCTGTCCTGTCTGTGGGATGGTGCCTATAAAAGATTCCTTGCTGCTTATTGAAAGGAGTAGCCTACGTGGCGGCAGCAGATTTCCTCTAAAGACATATATCAGAA
>JAULBS010033788.1:0-10206 GCA_032355785.1 Symmetromphalus regularis
CACACACACACATACATATATGTAGTGTGTGTGTGTGTGTGAACACGCTTGTGAGTGTGCGTGTAATGCATGTATATTCAAGAATCCCCACAAAGCATTTTGGAAAAAATAAATTTGAAATGTATTTCTTTTTTTTCACGAGGGGGAGGGGTGCGGATAACTAATTTGTCGAATTGTTCCACGGACCGTTTTGAACATAATTATGATTCAGAATGCCACTGTTGGGATTTTCTTTTTGTTCTGGTATCTTTGTATTAAGGTAATCAATAGCTGTCATTGCCCAACAGGCATCCTGTTTTAGTAAAAGTGGGCTAAAACATTAACCTAACCAACTTTACTGAACCGCACCGGTTTCAAACAAGCGTGATTAACCACAGAAACCTAACCAATGCAATTGAAATTATAACAAAATTCCAAATTACCCACGTAAAGTTTTACTGAACTGGTAAATGTGATTTTGTCATACTGTCGACATAAAGCTCTAGTACTCTGAAGACCCGTATGTCTAGGTGATTAAGCCTGGTCAAGTGCATGGTGTTTAGCTGGGGCTAAACATTCAACGAGGGATAGAATGAAGATAATGGTACTCTTATTGGGTGGCAACGAACTATATGGAATGCCACAAATGATTATTGTTTTAGAAAATATACTGATCAGCAAAAGAACGTGAATCAAATTAAAACATTTATTCAGTAGTGAAATAAATAATAGAAACATGTTAAGTCATAATGCTGGATAGGGATAGCACACCCTGGATATGGTAAAGTCACAAAGTGGATATATCTAGTATATACATTTTTTAATTATTATATAGATGTTTCTTTAAAACTTTAATAGTGTTGTTATTCAGCGGCTATTACGTATGCTTTTGTAGTTCGTTAACTCCAGAGGAAGCCTGCTACTCTTTCTGTGTCACAGCTAGGGATCTTTTATATGCATAACACATGTCTTGGTCTTTGTTACACCAGTTGTAAAGTAAAGTTTGTTTTTATTTAACGACGCCTCTGGAGAACATTGATTTTAATCTTATCATAGGCTATTGACGTCAATCATATGGTCATTCTGACATTTATTTAGAGGAAACCCACTTCTGCCACATAGGCTACTCTTTCCAATAAGCAGCAAGGGATTTTTATATGCACCGTCCCCCACAGACAGGTCAGCCTTTAATAAACCAGTTGTGGACCACTGGTTGGAATGGAAAATAGCCCAAACTGCAAATGGATTAACTGAGAAGGATCGAACAGATGACTGACTGGTTCACAGGCGGACACTACCATTTGGGGTACATTCCACTCTTGTTACACAAGTTGCATACAACTAAAATCACCCTTTCTCAGCAAATGTGCAAGTTTGGATATGGCAAATGAATGAATTGTAAAGTCATCAAATATTTAACAAACATTTTTACTGGATATGAATATTTGACATGCTTATCTGTGAAATGTTATAATTCTGTCCGAAATATCTGATGCTACCCACAGATTAAGAATATATAAAATATCACCCATAGAAGCAAATGCCAATGAATGACAGCAATCTACATGAAATAAAAGAACAGATTATTTAAAAACACTCCAGCACATTGTTTATTTTACAGCTATTAGGTGTAAAGACGTGATCTTTGAAGGAAATCAGCAATCAACAGAGAGACTACTCTTTCCAATTAGCATCAAGGGTTCTTTTTTTTTATGTGCTTTCCCAGGTCAGTACATACTATTGACATTTGATAAACCAGTTGTGGATGACTGGTCAGTACAAGTCTTAGTGTTGTATACCAATCAACTGAGCCGTAAAGAGCACTCACTGTGGGTTAGAGCCAGTATTCAGTTTAAAATTACCATGCCTCGACCGAGATTTGATCCCAATAAATACCAGCTGTGAGTCTGAATGCTTCACCACAGTGGCTCCAAAGTTACAATAAAGGAAAACCTTTTAAAGCACCAGTATTCGAAAGTTCAAATGTGTAATTTTGACTTGCTTTCTAATGAACTTTACACCTCTCCATCCCTAGTTCTAGGTCTGAACTGAAATTAGTTTTTTGTTTAATCACTATGACACCACTAAAGCACATTGACTTACTAATAATCAGCTATTGGAAACCTGCTATATTTTGTCCATTATCAGCAAAGGATACTTCATATGCACTTTTCCAGATAGTAAAGCACACACCAAAGCCTTTGAGGCATTGCTTGGGATGGGAATGAACCCAGACAGAGAAAGAATCCACTGAGGGAATTTGATCCTATGACAAAACTATGTGAACACCCTACCAACAGCTATATCCTGCACCTCCACACTACACATTAAAATAACATAAAAAAGACTGGTCAATCAGTCCTTTTAATTAGTAGAAAACATTGAAAGAAATTGATGGTATCTTCCAAAATTATATAGTGACATCCATGGTTTGTTCATATTTTATGTTGCATAAATTTAAACTCTTCATGCTTGTCTATGATGTTTTATGGAATAGACCTAGTAAGTTGGAAAACTAGTGCCTAATCCATGTTTTTAAAACATCAAAGGCTATGGTATATGCTGTCCTGTTTGTGGGACAGTGCATATAAAAGACCCCTTGCTACTTATTGGAAAGAGTAGCCTATGTGGCAGCAGTGTGTTTCCTCCAAAAATATGATTGATGTCCAATAGCCAATGATAAGATAAAAATCAATGTGCTCTAGAGGAGTCGTTAAATAAAACAAACTTTACTTTATGTTTTATAAAAGCAATAAAATATGTTTCAGTCAATAAAAAAAAAAAGATGTATACCCTTCAAAAGACCCATTTGGGCTATTTCTCATTCCACCCAATGGCTCAGAACTGCTATAACAAAGGTCATGGCATGCACTGTTTTTTATGCATGGATATGCAAATAATTTTTGAATAAAATGTCCACCGCTGGTAATCAGAAAAAAGAAGCCTATGTGGTCATAGTGGGTTTCCTCTGAATACCATGAGTCACAAATACTGTATGTTTGACACCCAATAACTACTAAACAAAGTGCTAGGATGTCATTAATCAAACATTCTATTTTCTTCCTCCACTATAAAAATCATGGCTACACTAGTGACCCAAGGTATCTTGTCCAAACAGGTTTTTGTTTTTGTAAGCCATTAATATTTTATTTACAAATAATATAATAATGAAAATTGAGCTTTTATTGAAAAATACTCAAAACATAATTGTAGTCAAAATTATATCTTGGTTCCACAGCACCAAAGACAAATTAAATACAGAGAAAATAAGAACACAAATTCAACAGATGTCTACAGTGTTTTTGATTAAAAACTTATAAAATTGAAGTACAATTATGAATGATACGTAATATAAAAAACACATTTGTCTTGTGATATTGGTACTAAATAAAATAGTGTTCTAATAAAAAGCCTGACCTCAAGTGTAAACTAAATAAAATTATTTCCAATCATAATTGTACAACAAATTACTAAAATTTGATACCTTATTATTATAATTAAATAATATCTTCTGTGATTATAAATCAAAATCAAGATGTTATACAGAAAGAAAGATCAACACTGCTAAAATCTATTTTGAACATAAATATTATGAAATTATTATTATTTTTGGAAGCAATTTTGAAAAATGGCAAAGAACATTTGGGGGATGGGGGAAAAAAGCATTTAATGATTTGCAAACATTTTAATTAAAACTACAACTAAATTATTCTTTTATGCAATTTTTAATTGTCAATTCATTTGCAAAAGAAACAAAAATATGGTACTGCAAGTTTTATTTATATATATATATATATATACACACATAGTTCAACACCTTGTGAAATTGCTTTTTCACTGTGAAACTATCTTTGAATATAACAATTCTTTGGCAACAATTCCTTTCAAAGAAGGCAACTGTCATTATTTTGCATTACCTTTTATTTGGTATTACAGTACCTTTGAAACTGACGTACTTCCAAATTGATAACCCGTGTACACCCATTCATTTTTAACTCTCTTCCGTCATCCATTATTTACATCAATAAGGTGAAGGCCGCAGCATTGAAAATCGAATTGTAAATGGATGCTTCACAATCGTCTCTTGCTACGACGCTTCCAATCAAAATACGTTTCCTCAGCCCAGGTTTTTGCCAACTATATTGGTTAGGGGTCCAAACGGAGTGACCGGTGTGACCCCTGATATTGTGAGGATGGCCTTCGGCAGGTTTTGAAGCACATTCTTCAGCTTGAAAACAAGAAATAATGATGCTTTTGCGTTCAACGTTTTCACTACAATATTTATTTAAACCTGGTTTTAACACATTTTGGTTTCATGTTTACATGTCACATGTGTTAATCAATTTAATTTTAAAATTGTCATTAACTAGACTGAATACGTCTTTAATTCTGCATTCCTATTTAAACACAGACTTAATTACGTAGTAGAACACTTTCAATTGCTATGTTTACTCCTACGAATTACGCTTCTTGCTATACAATAAAGTCACACAGTACATAGCTGCTAGCAGCGAACTGCTATTAAAATTACGTCAATACTTGACGTATTTCCGTTGATTGTGAATGGGGGTGTAAGTCATTCGTATTTTCTATCAGAAAACTATGTTAAATGACTGAATTACATATATTGGCATTTTAGAACCAGTTGTATTTAACTACACATACCCTCAGACAGCCATAGCAAATGACATCAAACCATTCTCTTCGTAAAGTTTGTTTTATTTAACGACACCTCTAGAGCACATTGATTTTTATCTTATCATCGGCTATTGAACGTCAATTATATAGTCATTCTGACATATTTATTTAGAGGAAACCCGGTGCTGTCACGTAGGCTACTCTTTCCGATAAGCTGCAAGGGGTCTTTTATATGCACTGTCACATAGGACAGTACATACCACAACCTTTGATGAACCAGTTGTGGACCACTGGTTGGAACGGAAAATAGCCCAAACCAGGCGAGGATGCAGGATTTCTGAAAGGGGGTGTTCAAATTTGATGTTTGGATAGGACTGAGGAAAAATGGTTAATCTTCAGGTCCTTCCACTCGGAAAATATATGTGAAAAACAAATTCTATAAAGGGATCGATCCGACGACCGACCTGTTCACAGGTGGACACGCTACCGTTTGAGCTACATCCGGCTCCCGCCATTTCCTTCGTGTTAGAACTTTGCGTCATACTGAGAGGAACGCAAAAATCGTGATTACTCTTTCCGTCTGTGTTATTTCTAGTCTCAACACAGCTTCTTCTAGTTAAATTATCAAAGACTACAGACAAAGGTAAAGGTATTTCAAAAGGCAAAGGTAAAGGTATTCCAAAAGGCGTTATTCAATTCAATATCCTGTTATTATTTTGAACAACAGTGAGTCATCAAACAGAGAAAAAATAAATATATTTGGAATAAATGTATTTGTACTTTTAATAATAAATAAGATAAGATTAAAAAAAAAAAAACTTGTTTCCTGAAATATTTTTATGCCCTAGTTAAAAAGAGGGGTCATTTAAATTGTTAAACCCCTTGTGGTTCAGACTGTAGAGAAGATAAAATAAGAAGTAAATGGAAGATATACGATGGCTGGTTGGTTGTATTTAATTTCGTGATTATATCAAATTAAGATTCAAGCACGCTATTCTGGGCACACAACTCAGTTTCCTGTGTTGTTTGTCCAGGACTGAGGTTAGTGTTAGACGAAGAGACAAAACCCGCTGCCACCACAATAATGCGGCTACTTTTATCGATAAGCAGCAATGAATCTTGTATATGCATTATCCAACAAACACAATAGCACATACCCACGACCTTCGATAAACCTGTTCGGTGTAAACTGGTCGGTGTAAATGGTATACACCAGGCCCGTACGCAGGATTTTCTTTAGGGGGGTGCGTTTGTGAAGGCCCGAATGATTTATTTTCGTCTTTAACGTTATTCTAGTAAATTAGCGTTTGCATTTACGGACATCGACAGATTTAGGGGGTTGCGTGGGCACCCGTCGCACTCACCTTGCGTATATGGGCATGTACACCTACCCATTGAGCCTTGCAGACCACTCATTCTGGATTGGAGCGGATACTGAAATTTAAAATCCCATATCTCGACTGAGATAGCTTTATCTCTGCGCATCCAAGGCCGGTAAGCAACAAACACTTTGAAATGTGATTTCACAAAACTCGCTAAGTTCACTTGTTGGCTAAATGTCTGTAACCACATAACTTGCATGTTTGATATACAAATATAAATACACCTGCTTAGGAAAACAACTCACCCAGAACGGCCTTGCACTCCGTGACATTTCTTTAGAAGAAATACATAAAACCCCACACAATTATTATATCACGCTCAACATATTAATCAACAAAAAAACATGCCTTGAAAAATTTGTATTCTCACTTAAAATTTATTAAACTCCTTGGTGTTTTTTTATGGATTTGCGTAATATGAAAACAGTCTTTTGGGATTACCTATTCCCATATCGCATTAATCTTCCCAACAGTATTCCAGTCAGAACTTATACCATAGTGTAATATAATCCTCATAGGCAATCAAAGATATTACACACCAAACTAGTTTGTCATTGCCCCAATTGCAGTTATCTTTAGGGATTTGCGGTGTATTTTACGATATGTGTGTTTGGAATGTCAACATCAGATCTGTGAGCAAATATACAAAGATCTTCTCATGGGAAAAATTGTATTAATAACCCCACACTATTCCATCTGTTCTGTTAATGTTTATTATTTTAATGACAAAAAAATAATAAAAAAAATGCTAATGGAACTTCATGTTTCTCAAAGTGGCAGTTCTCCTAAATACACTTGCGTTGAAATGTGTTGCATTTAAAAGAACATAACCTCAATTACATGTACTGAGCAAATTATTGTCAAGAAAAACCCTATACAACCACAACAGTGATAATTCAATAGGGAAATACTTAAAAGTGCATCCAACAGGAATTGGTGTTAGTCCTCCTAATAATATTTATATTGAAATATAAAGTAATCAATTAAACGCATACTCCCACGGACCAATACCTAATTAATTTCCAAATAAAGAATTAATTTTAAATACAAACATTTGATTTGTCCATACAAATACTTCTTTCAACTACTTACATAACCACTGCATCTCGCTTATTATCAATATTTTTAAAATAATAATGAATTATGCTCACGGACAAATACATCATAAACCATAAACTCGACATGGAATTCCATATACCATGGTTCAGGTAAAACGTCTTGTGTGATATAAAAGCGAGATCTAGTCTCACAAATGCATGTAATATTCATTCGTAATTAATATTTAAAGCACAAAGACCCTTAAATTTCGTGGGAATATGCCTTTAAATTGAAACTAAATATATGCGTGCTACATCGTCTATACATATACGAACATACACACACACACGCACGCGTACACACACAGATAGAGAGAACAAAACATACACACACAGAGAGAGAGAGAGAGAGAGAGAACAGATCTTTATTTCACTCAATCCACCATTCAGTGACATAAGAGGAATACAAAAACATTACACGAAGAATGGCAATCAAGACGACAAGATATATAATATATATAATAATAAACACAAAATACATGATAAAATACATAATAAATAAGGTTATCAGGAGGAAAATGCTTTGTTAATAATATTAATAAACTGCACAATTTTCTTAGTGTGCCAACATTTTTACAGTTAAAAAGCAGTTTAAATTGAAGAATATTTGGCCGAATAATATAAAATTTCTTTAAATACACTCATCTTTCATCTTAAATTTATCACATATAAATAAATAATGAAACTCATCTCCAATATCATCCTAAGAAAATAATATGCATTTACGATTTTCCCATGGTATCTTAAACCAAAGACCTTTCTTTATTGGCAAACAATAATTATAAAGATGAAATCGGAGAAAAGTTATGCAATTTGTTTCTGTTTAATATATTAAAATATGTCTCAAACTCTTTGTTTTCTTTAGTAAGTCTGTAAACAGTGGCATAGCTTCCTTTAGGCACTGTAGGCACGTGCCTACACATTTGTTTTCAAAAATGTACCGCTGAATGCAGCTGCGGCGATATAGACTTCAAAACTATTCCGGGGGGGGGGGGGTGTATACCCCCAGACTCCCCGAGAGGAACTGTGCCTATATATTTATTTGTGCCAAGATACGCTCCCGGTAAGGTAAGCTTTTTGTGGATTGCATCACATCGTTATGCCAGTGCTGAATAAACTGATCTTCTAGGCGAAGCTTAACAGTCTGTTTCAGCCAGTTCATAATATAAAAGTTCTGATTATCCCATATGTAATTCAATCCAAGTTTATAAAAAAAAATCTCTGACATTTGTTATCCATTTATACTTGGTTCCATATTGAATAAAATCATAATACATTAATCTGTAAACACAAAAACACAATTTTCTACTTTTTCCAGTTAAGAGTGGAGCCCAAAACAGATCATTCTTAAATTAATTTTTAACAATTGACTTTCTTCCAAATTCTCCATACAACATATATAGTGGAGTGTTTTTCTGGATAGGTACAAGATATCTTACAAATTGTAAATTGATTTTTTTTCTGGCTGCTCAGTGGTTTCGAATCACTATACTTCACATCTGTATAATAATATCGGCACAACCATTGCATCAAATAATTTATGTAATATTCCAAAGAGAGACAGTATTCGTTGGCTTTTCTTAAAATATAAAATACAGTGTTTCGAGCTTGTTCTACCAAACTATTTTTACACTATTTAAATTTGTTTGTTTTGTGAAATCAAATACCAATATATTTATATTCATTTACGTTTTCTTGTTGTATATTAACAAGGTAAAACTTAGGATTATAGTATGTTTTGCTTCCACCAAATATAACAATTTCAGCTTTGATCCGTTAATCTACAGTTTCCATCTTTAGCAATCACAACTGTAAGCAGAGAAGTTCTTGTAAATCACAAACACAAACAAACGCACGCACACACATGCATACAGACAGACAAACAGAGATATAGAGACAGAGAGGAAGGCATAGAGAGGGAGGGAGGGAGAGAGAGAGAGAGAGAAAGAGAGAGAGAAAGAGAGAGAGAGAGAGAAAGAGAGACCCACACACGTTTGAAAACTATTATAAATTCTAATTTCTATGATTTTGTTGACATTAACAATCTGGTGTTATACTATGATTTGTTTTTACATTAATAATCATAATGAAATTCTATCATTTTCTTCACATTAAAAAAACAACACATCTTTGATATTCTGATTGTTTCCACATTATTAACCATCTTAACAATGACATTCTGTAATTTAAAGATATTAACCTTGGGTGATCAAGGACAAACAGATTGGTAAAACACATTGCCTCGGTGACATAGTGTGTCAGTGGAACACAATTAAGTTAAATGATATGCTTACACAAACGCAATAGCACACACGCAATACGACAGAGACGCAATGACCTATGTTCTCCGCCGTTTCATGGTCTTCTAGAGGTCAACTCTTGGCAAACATCGCCTGGCTTGAATTGCGATTAGCGCTAGTTATTGAAAAGAGGAGAAATTGATTTCGCCGACAATCCGTTTGTGTTTTGTTTGATTACAGAAAACAAGACATGAGTAAAACGACAATGAACGACGAAACAGTTACGAGACGAGTTTTATTACCACGCAATTTGGTTCCCGCGACAGGCGCCATTGCTCTTTCGTGTTTTTATTTTCTAAGTAATCTGGCTAATTTATCGATTAATTTATATCCTATTTTAATGAATTGTTTTTGTATTTAAAACTATTTCGTTTCAAAAGGGATTAGAGAAGTTTAGATTTCACCCACGCGTACGCCCGCTAAACGCATGACGTAATAAAACATGTAATAAAAGGGAATCCCTTTGATAATATATGCGTAAACGCCACGGATTTACATGTGGAAGACTGCCTACATGTATGTCTGGTGTATTCGTGTTCAAATCTAAGGTAGTAAATGCAAGTACAAGAAATATTCCAGTGAATGGTTTTGGTCATTCCATGGCAAATAGCTTAAATTATCGGCCTCCGTGGCGCAGTGGTTAAACTATCGAACTCGAGGCTGGTAGGTACTGAGATCAAATCTCAGTCGAGGCTTGGGACTTTTAGTCTCAGTATCGGCTCCAACTCAGAGGGCTCCGCAAGGCTCAGTGGGTAGGTGCATACCACTTACACCGACCAGTGGTCCACAACTGGTTTAACAAAGGCCGTG